>JAQGBY010000776.1:0-37185 GCA_034698785.1 Mycogona germanica | reverse complement strand
ATCTTGGAAACGCTCTCATTAACCGCCGGATAGCGAGTTAACCGGCCAAAATCGGCCGGCTAACTTTTATCCCGGATTAACCGCTGGTTAGCGCTATCTTGCGTTGGTGCATCGAAACTTAGGGTAAACCTAAAGATAGCGCCATCTTTACCGTGGGATAGCGTTAACTTGCGTTGGTGCATACGGCCATTAACTGATCAGACACAGCATCTGGCTATAGCTAAAAGGGCTTTGAAGAGTATGTCTAGCCACTCTTTAGATAATGTAATAAAGTAGAAAATCGCCCTATATTTGGAATTATATCTCTCCTATTCGAATTTCAGGTGTTTTTTTGCCAGCCGAAGCAAATGGGGACAAGAATTCCACTTCCGCTTCCAATGACTTAGAGTGGGATAACGACTTTGAAAATCAACACGTCGCAGAATTGGACTTGGAAACTGAGCAGCTAATATCCGAAATAGAAAAGCTGACGTCGAACGCGCTGGAAGAAACTA
This sequence comes from Mycogona germanica, assembly GCA_034698785.1. Lineage (NCBI taxonomy): Eukaryota > Metazoa > Arthropoda > Diplopoda > Chordeumatida > Chordeumatidae > Mycogona > Mycogona germanica. The sequence goes on along the minus strand of JAQGBY010000776.1, from coordinate 36,691 downwards.
ATCAAGGTTACAGATGACGAGTCCATTAGGCTGCTTGGAAATGGAATTAAGGGTCAGTTGTAACAGTAATTTTGTCGTTCGACCCCCACCGGGGTTGATGTAGGTACATATAGTAATTGTAACAATTTATTGTTCTGCGCGTAATCAAAGTAATTTTATTTGTGATTTCAGACACAGGTATTCTGCTATACCAAGAGTGGTACAATCGCCAAAATATCGATTACTGCTGGAATCAGGCCCGTTCAATGAGACACCGCTGGAGTTTGGCATAGTTAACCGTTGAATGAATTTTAAAAAAAAGGTCGAATGAATTGCTGGCTGATCAATTTGTATTTGCAGCAGCCAATCAACATATTGAAGAATGTATTTTTTAATAAGTTTTCTGAAATGATACTGCCTCCACTGTAAATGTTTGTTATATAAGTATTTATTAACAGTATGGTTATCGAAGCTAATCGATGCACATGTTTTGTAGAGATGTATTGGATCCCTCGAGTAGGCGTGAGACAAGTTACCCGGGCAGTTGTGACGTAACCAACCGTAGGCTATCATTTGTTTCGATTATTTATATCTCCATTTTTAAGAAAAGTGAAAAATAAACATTTTTAGAAACCAGTCACTGTTTTGGACACAATGTTGTGTGGCTATCATTCCTAAATATTTTCCATAAAATTGGGAGACAATAACTTTAGAAATCCCTAGGGATCAAGTGTTTACTATATTTTTCAATAATAGTCTTTCAGATATGTATACAATTCTAGCAGCTAACTTAAAAATTCGTTAAGCTAGTCAAAAAGTTAAAAAAAAATTTATACTAGAAACCATTTACATTATGCAGTAACTTTTCTAGTTTTATCCTATGATAAATGATATTGAATTCGGGACAAGCCGAATGAAGGAGACTAACAGAGTGGCGAGCTCGCTTTTATAATATTTTACCATTATTTTAATTAGAACTGGTAATTGCGAAAAATAGTTTCGTGCATACCGGCAGTTGAACGCCGGATCCCTGGATTTCCGGCCCAGTGCACATATAATTTATGATAATGATGCTTAGCTAAATGCATTCACAAATGAATCAGCAGCGGAATGTCTGTCTTAAGCCAATGGACTATTTCAACTGATAAAGGTGAAGTCTAAAATTGGTTCACCGTTAATTTTGAAAAGATTAATTTGAATGGCTTATGTTAGACAAACTCTGGCTAGATTAATCTGAAACCGCAAGAAAACATAACACTAAAATAAACTTAAAAAATCAAGAGTCAAAATAAGCGTCACACTTTTATTCCGACATGTAACACCAGATCGTTAATTTACATGGGAATTTAAACAAAATTCTCTTCACCATTGATGTCCGTTGTTTAAAAACCTCGAGGAATTCAGTTACAATTGATCTCGGGACACTCTACAACTTCAGCTTCGTTCGCCTCCAGTGTCGCCTCTTAGCGTTGTACCTAAAATGAAAAAGAAACCACCATAACGTTAATTTTGACGACTAAACTGGATCATGGGGAATTTGTTTAGGCAAGTAGGAAAACTCATTTCGAAACCATGCCAAATACTCTTCATGAATATAACAATTTAGAATGTTTGAAAGGTTTCTGTGCAACTAGTGCAAAGCTATGCTTATTGGTTAAAAGCGCCTCTTCTGGTAATCAGAAGAACTAAACCACAAAGCATACACGTTTCTATTACACATAGGCCTACACGTTCAAGCATGCATGTATCCCTCCCTTAAGTCATGGATTTGAAAATTGCTGGCTATTGCGCTGCTCAATTTATGGCGCAATAATTTATATTTATGAAAAACAGATCAGGCACAAAGAATAGAGGAAACTGTTCATTCAAGTCTTCGGAGATGTCTAAGCACTACTCCCGTCCTATGTTGATAGGCCTACTCACTGGTTTACCTACCCAGGCACACAACTGATATAAACACCATGTTTGCAAATCTAGTGAGAATCAAATAGCAAATTTATAATTGCATACCGAATGGTATTTCCAGTCTTCATTCGAATCCATTGCGGAATCGGTCGATTCTGCTTGAACTTCTTCGCCAGCACCCGCTTGATGCGGAACGTCTTGTGGGCCGCCTACAGAAACATAATTCTCATCAGACTAGCCATCCGACAGAACAAACAAGGTAATCACGCACACTGAATCTCGGACAAGACCACGAAGTATAACATTAAATAAATTTGCATGAATAAAACGAAAAATCCGATAAATTAAACTTACCATTGAAGACGAAACAATTCAATGCGCGAGATCCCAGGAAACGCAAAATGAAAATGGCTGGCAGAGATGGGCGATAGTATATACACAAAACTATCGATAATGCTAAGAGCCGAATCCAAAAAATTTCTGCTTGCGATACTATCGCGATAGTTAGTACAGAGATTGCGTCAGTTTGCAGACATTTATTTTTTCAAAGTCGTGCTTTTTATAAATTAACCTTCGATATTTTTTAGTTGATCATGTTGATATATTGCATCTCCATTTTTTAAAATAAGATATCTACTGTCTTAAAAAGAAACCATTTACATCACAACAACAAGAGCCTGTTAGGATAGGACAACCACACCTTTGTCCTTAACTGGTCGTTTGACCCCCGCCATAGGCCCCTCTCTTGGGGGCTGCTTGCGGATAATAATTGTAATTGTAACTAGACGCTTACCGATAGCGCAATCGATATTTACTTTAGGACTATCACCCACCCCAAAAGTGATAGTTTTTGAAAATGAGGATGAAACACAGATTCCCGCTAGAACTCGCTAACATTTTGACCACCATAAAAACCGACCGATGACATTCAAACTACAAGTATCAATCTAATTTTGTTAATGTTGAAGTTCTTTTCTCAAACAGAAATATTGAACGAATCTTAGCCGATAACACCACCTGCAAGATTAGTATGAAATTCAGATAATATAATTGTTGATTTATTACAAGATCAATGAAACACTCGCAAGCACTTTCAAGCCACAATGTAACAACACGGTTCACTCTACAAATAGATATCAAACTTGTATTGAATACAGCAGGGAATGTAAAGTATATTCCATAAAATGATAATAAAGTGAACCTGTGGTTTGACTTGAAAACTGCTCAACCTGTTGCACACTTCTGTAGTCGCAGAAACCACGATGTCGGTCCCAGGAACTGGATACATCGACCGTGCACTCGTGCATTGGCGAAAATCATTCGTGCAGACTAGGAACGTCTTTCAAAGTTGTTTTGCAGCATGTGTTATCAAAATAAAAAAAACGAATTTCGAGTGACGCAGAAATTATACGTCGCCGTTTTCGCATTCCATCTTCACTGAAACTAACGTTTCGTCGCTGGCGTTGTCAGAGTTGGTCCCAGCTTCGTTGGCAGACTCCTCAATTTCATTGTAGTCTGCCTCCTGACATTCAGTCTTGACAGCGGGCGCACTCCCTATGACCGCAGATTCGGCAGGTAGCACTGGCAGCAGCAGATCGTGGCAGCTTTTCACGATGCTCTGGTATTTTTGTACCTGATCCTGAGTTGACCGAAGATCTTCGTCGGTTAATCGCAATTTTTTCTTGACGTCGCGTAACTCACACGACAGTTTTTCGTTGGACTGCTCAAAGTTACAGGCAGCATCTTTTATGATATCTAGATGTAAACAATGAAGCCAGTTTAAAAAAAACTGCAATATCATTTTACCCATCATCTAGTTGAATGGTGAAATTTGCTTGCAGCTATCGTTCAATGAACATTGATATACAGTGTACCAATATGAATATTGAGATTTTAAATGTTTACCCAATTCCTCCTGCGTAGTTGTTAGCTTTTCCTCCACGTCCGTTCGAGCTTTTTCACTACGCTTTAATTGCTGCAATAATTTCCCAATTTCCAGCAAGGCTCCGTTGTACATCACGTGACCAGCCCCGCTAACGTCGGGCAGCGAACTACTCGAAGGAGCCTCTCTCGGGCCACCATCCACAAGACACTTGACAGCCGACAACAACGTTCGATTTCCTACAGTAAAAAACATTACATTTATTTGTAAAAAAACATTTAAAAATGGTACAATTTTTGCGACTGATAAAAGTTTAGTCAGTTTTAGTTTGCTTTAGTTCTCGGCAACTAACACAAGCCACACTTAAATATTTCGTTTCATGTGAAATCAGCGTTTCAGACAGACGATTTACCTGCAGCAAGCTCCTCAACATTGGGCGCAACCTTTTCAGCTTCGCTTTTTGTTGCATCAATGTCAGCGTCCTCCTTTGGTTTGGGTTTATCAGTCAGTTTGCGGTATACAAAATTATCCTTCGCAACAGCATTCTGAAGCAGTTTCCGAACCTAGAACAAATAATCCACATTTATTCCAATGATCAAAGTTCGAACATGCATAAACGTAAACAAAAATTAAGCAAAAAATATCCGTTCCTCAGAATTTCAATTACCTGCGCTCTAGATAAGTTAAGACCAAGCGTGTAGATAATTTCTTCGAGGTCCTTTTCTAAAAGGTAACCACAGTGATTCTGGTCGAAGTAAACAGAGGCCAGCAGCAAACTAGGGTCGGCGGTGAACAGTTTCACTTTCTCCTGCTTCCTGTCTTTTTCGTGTTTTTTGTCGTCTTTCTTTCTGTCTTTCCGTTCCTCATCGTCGTCCTACGAGATACAAAATGAAAAACGTAATCTCTTAATTTCTAGTAAATACTAGTAAACAAGATGAAACTGGAGAGAGCTGCACTCATTACAAACGTCAACCCAAAGATTAGAATTAAGATACGTTCACAGATTAGAATTAAGATACGTTCACAGATTACAATTAAATGTATTCAGTTCTCACGTCTTCCAAATCGTCATCCTCGTCGTCGTCTTCCATATCTTGCTCGTAATCCTTTTCTTCGTCCTCTTTCTTTTTCTTGACGACTTCCTTTGAGTTGGTGACATCCTTTTTCGAATCACTGTCTTCTTTCTCCTCCTTAGGTAAAAGTGCAAAAACCATGAAATAAATTTTCTTTCAGAATTTAAATTTGACTTTGTACTTCAATTTGTTCTCTATAATTTGATATAAAAGGTAAAATAATTTAGCAATAAAGTATGTTAGACGAAGATCACACGTACAAACCTTTTTATTTTCATCTTTTTTATCCTTTTCCTTTTTCTGCAAAAATATGAGCAAATTATATAATAGAAATCTCGTTATTATAACAGAAAGTAAATGGGCCTGTGGAAAGTTTAATTTCTTTTGACTAAAAATATTGGAACTAATAATAAAGAAATACACGTTTGTTCGAGATTCAGGATAAACAGGTACCTTGTCTTTGTCTTTGTCCTCAACCTCCTTCTTCTCTGGAATTTCTACTAAAGCTCTATATAGACGGAAGCCGAAATCTCGCATAAGCATTTCATTGAATAGCTCCGCAAACAACGACACCTGAAAGACGAAGTGAACAAAAATTTGATAAGTTTCACAACACGTGATCAGACAATAAGAAAATAATAAATACAAAAATTGAACTCACCTCAAATGAGTATTCTTTGTTGTCCTCTTGTCGATAGTCAAGGAGCACACTGAGCGACATGACAGTGCAATCAAACTTGCCACCCTTGGCCACTCGCGAAGGATGAACTACAATAGACTGAGTATCGGGCAGAATGTATCTCCTTTCTCGGACAGTCCGTTCCTTTTCGTCCTTTTTCTTTTCTTCTTCCTGAATTGAAAAACAATGCATACTTATAAAATTCTGAGTAAACAACAATATCAAATTAAAGAAATGTCGTTCGCAATGAAGGAGGTAAAGTTAACGGAGAAATTTACAAAAATTAGTCATTTAATAAATAATCAACATTTTCTATTACTTAAGAGTCTTTCTCACTTCATCAAATGAATTATTATTTGTGGTAGTTAGATGCAATTGCACCCATACCTCCTTCTTCTTCTTTTCACAGTCTTCCTTTTCCTCCACCTCCATCTTTTCCTCCTCTCCGTCGTCGTCGTCTTCTGGCTTTCCTTCAGCATCCTCCTCTTCCTTCTCATGTTCAACCTTCAAGGCCTTTGTCAATCTGGCAATCAGCTGCGACTTCAAGCCTTTGCTGCTGAGATTGCGCACCTCCAGTTCGTGGCGCAAATCGTTGTGCTGCAAATGTGCAGTTAGTCAATCAATTCAAAATTGCGCTCAAAACGGGTGGAAGGACTTTAACTCAAATGCAATGAATTTTCTCAATGTCCAACGAATGCCAAATGAACACGTTTGAATTATTCTATAAAAACTCACCTTCATTGACTTTGGATCTAAATCCGAATGGTGAGAAGGATCTTTCTTTGGCACGTCCTTTGGCGAGTCGTCGACAGGCTAAACGAATAAAAAAAGGTAAGCATTAACAAGTGAATTAAACTACCTTTTGAAAAGATAAAAGCCATACGCATTTCGTATCCACATAGTTTAGTTTACAAAAATCAATAAGTTTCACGTGATCTCCGCCCGCCATATTGACGCGACTGAACTGAAATTCTCTTCTCCCCTTAAACCCGGTAACCACACTCAGCAATTCGAGATCGGCTTCCAGGGATCGCCAGTCAAAGCCAACCAACTTTCCCATCTGTCTTCTCGTCTCACACCTACATGAGTACTTTTGGAATGGTTCTAGTTAAACGAAAATGCATGTAAGCTATGGAGAAGGAGAAACAGTGGAGAAGCGGAACGAATTTGTCGGACGACAAGAGCGTTTTAAGAGCCTAAGCGGACAGTGGATCCAACGAGCATCCAACACAAAAACCGACGAGCTCTTTCATGAGTTAAGAGTGAAAGGTCTTACACATCGCATCGCATCACGACCCCAGGCGGCAGCTGAAACAAAAACAAATCGCAAACACTGGACCACCCTGAAAATTTGGGAATCTAGGGAGATAAATGGATGGATGAATGGAGGGAGAGGTGGGCAAGGAGAAGAGGAACGTTGAACAGATGCGGCCCGGCACCAACAAAATCAATCGATATGCGAATCGCAATTTTAATTCACAATGTATATTTTTTTTAAACTTTTCAGTGAAACTGTTATTTGATTTCCAAAAGAACTATCGATGATAAAACTAGCTCAATAATCGAGTCAATAAAATATTTTAACAATGTTTTTCTGTTATTGGCTTCGTATTTTGCAGTGGTTTGACTAAACGTTAAGACGAACATGAAAATAAGATTTTCAGAAAATATACCAGATAAAATCGAAATCGGTATTCGCTGGTCATGCCGTGGTAGGACAAGGGGAACTACGGGGGAAGAGAGGGGAGGATTTAGGGCGGCTGAGCAGGTGTTTAAAAAAGGGGGGACAACGGACGTGCTATGGACAAGATCAGTGCCTGATTCTCAGCTGCTTCCGGCGCCTCCTCGTTGAGCTTCTTTTGCAGCTGCTTTTTGTAGGCCCCCATCATATGAAGCCACTCCTTTCGGGTAGGCGTACAACTCCAAACGTCTGGTAAGAAAAGCACGACAGTTTCAACACGCGCAGGAACCACTCGGCCCTTGTGAGTCGACTCGGCACGGTGGTAGTAGACCTCAGCAAAGCGGTACCTGTGTGAGGTCAAGAGAGGGACAGCATTGTCAACCGCGATATACCTATAGACGCTCTAAGATAGGAAACGGAAACTGGCCGGTTAGAGACAACGAAGGGCGTGCGACTCACTACGCGCGAACACAAGAACAAGCGACGTTCAACTCCTGACGATCCGGCGTGAACGTACCACGGAAACAAGTGCAACGTTCGTGGAACGCACAATGGAATGGTCGGCGCTTTGAACGTCTTAAAATTCCGTTCGGAAATATGACGTCATCGAGTTGGTGGATTGGGAATGCTTTTTAAAGAAAATTACATTCATAACTCGTAACATTGTAAGACTAGTCAGTCCCGGGTTCGATTCCCGGCGCGGGCTCTCGATAATTTCGATCCTGGGGTACTCGTGAAAATGTGCCTATCGCATAGTGGCATCAAGAGGGGTACAGTAAATCCTGTAGTGCAGTGACTACAGTGACTATATAAAAAACTAATTTTCGTCTTATGCGACAATGCGAATTCTTATATCTCTTTTCCCAATTTTTCCAATCTTTTAAATCTAACCACCTAATTTTGTCATTAGAAATGCAAACGTTTACCTATTGGAAGTAATGTGTGTATTCTACTGTGTTTTCTGAAAAGGTAAGGTCATGTAAAGTGAGGGTGCACTGTACACTGTCATCATGTCGAATTCGCATTGTAGTTTATTTATTCTGATCAAACTAATCCCCTTCGTAGGTGCAAAAATTCTATAATTGTTCATTGTTTCAAGACGGTTTAATAACGCCAGCTTACTAGCAAAATGTCCACATGTCAGCAAATACACCCAACCTTTTGCAAATTGAAGTTAACTTCAACTGCAATTAAACTATAATTTTCTTAACAATAAATAGGAATAAGAACGTCTGGATTTTATTCCATAAAGATGGGGGTTGTGCCCGGGACAGGCCGGACGAAAAAAGACGAACTCTCGAGAGGTAAATTTGTTAAGAGGTGATTCAGAATCGTCTTATCTGTAGTCAGTTCCCACGGTTTTCTAGTTTAATTATTTTCATTTTAAATATTATTATATTAGAAGAGTTATCGCCAACGCTGGATCGTCTTTTTTCGTTCGGCCTGTCCCGGGCAGAACCCCCATTTTTATTGAATATAAAAGTAACACAAAAGTAAGAAAATTAAAAGTGCCTAATAAAAATCTAGTTTTAAAAGACACGAGGCTCCCCAGCACGTATTGTATTACACACACATATGAAACAATCCTGGAACGCAATAAAACACACATTTATGAAGAATTAAGATCTGGAGCAGTGGGCGTCCTTCCCAATATTACATTTTTCAACAAATAACAAGATAAAAGAAATCATGCCGACGCCTGAAAATGTTTGGTTGTCGATACCTGCTCAATTGCAGTGCAGTTCATGCCAGTTATCAAATTTTGCGTATCCCGTCACTATGCATGCATGGATCTCACGAAAATTTCATTGAAGATTCCCATTACCTTGATTGATTGTTCAAATTATGTGAAATTTAAAAAAATTGTCCAGAAATTAAATAAATATAAAAAAGTTTCTCCTCTCTCCTCTGTTGAGCACACGAGGCACGACGTTTCAGTATAAATGAACGTTCCAAAGTGTTTTGACTCACCATTTAGAGCAGTGGCTGAGATCAATGCCAGTAAGCGCCCGGCAGGTCCGGATAGCAGTCTTGATGAGCACGGTCGGATCACTGTTCGGATTGGCGCCGTCCAAAGAAGGCGACCATGGTCCACCAATGGCCATGGTCTCGTTTTTGTTCTTCAGCCCCACCAGGAAGGAGATAAGGCGAGTGGGGTGCACAAAATTCTCTTTGACCTCCGCGGGATCCTCAGCCAATGCGCATGCCTTGTGATACAGCTCGTCCAAAGGAGGTGCAGATAGAAGCATCACCTAATAAAGAAACAATATTTAGAAACCTATTGTGAATAAACCCAGAGAGCGTTATTTTCGGGTTACAGCGAATATTTGTGAAAATGATAATTTTTCTATCTACAGAGGTATGACTAACTTACGATTTTCAAATTCTTATTAGAAAAAAAAACAAAATTAAGAAATTGCAAGTTACACAAAATAAATCCACAAGTTCTATTTTTCAAAGGATTGCAGTTTTATCACCAATTTAGTAGCCAGTTTTATACCAGTTTTAGAACCTCAAGCGGAATATCCGAATATAACATTTGGGAAACAGCAGGTTTCTGATTCAGCTATGAGAAGACCAATTCCACGTAATTCGTAATAAGTGAAGCTGAAGGTTTAATACGAAGAAAATGTGCAATTTCAAACAATAATTTGGCTTTGGTGCCCTTAAGAAGCCACCGGAACTTAGCCGAAACCGAATGTAATCGCAATAAGTTTGCAAAGATAAGGCGTTAACTCAACGCATTCTGTTGCACGAACGAACAACGTGTTTAACTCACTTTGGCAGTGAAGGTGTGGTCGACATCCTGAGGGTCCACCGTTGGCGCGTCGCTCTCGTAGAGTGGATCCACCTCCTTGTGCATGATGTGAAATGTTCCCGGCCGTTCCAGCGTGAATGGTCGACTTAGTGGGAAGGCGTCCATCCATACGAACGACGATGTGAAAAAATCTGACGGCACGTACATGTTGCTGTAGCGTTTGCGCAATTCCATTACATTCGACTCTTTCCTGTTCAGTAGCGAGAGATGTTCCTTCGTTAACTATTGTACAACTGAAATTGCCCCCTTGGGTTATATATGGGGTCAGTTCCCCCATTTAACATATATTGATGCATGGGACAGCGGACTTTTATGCGAAAACTCTGGTAAATATCCAGTAAATTTTACATTTTTCTATAATCACAATTGAAAAATAATTTTTGATTCAATAATTAGTGTCCAAAATACTCATCGCCTAACTCAGTCACCTCACTTTCTGTGATCTTATGATACATTCTTATTTGGTCCCATCCTTGAGGATTGGAAATTTTTTTAAATAGGAGACCTTTAACCTGCACGTCTAGACAAGACATCATTTAGGGTGTAATTCAAAAACACTCTTGGCAACTCACACATCGAGCGATATCTTTGGAATCTGGACGACGTAGCGCGGAGTCACCCTGGCCCGCCTCCTCGGTAGACTGCGACTGCGCGGCCGTGGAGAGCGCGAGCGCTTGCAAGGAACCGGGTTCCTTTCGCGCTCGTGATCTCTCTCCCTGTGCCGATCGCGCTCGCGACGATCCCCTCCTCCTCCACCGCCGCCACCACCTCCACCACCACCACTGTCGATGGACGGGTGCCTCCGCACCACGTCCCGCTCTCGACGAGCTGGCGGGGGCGGCGAGTGTCTCCGGGATCCGGGCGGTCCCATTAGAGAGGGTAGCCGGCTGATCTGCTGCTGACCTGCCATTTGGAAACAGAAAATGAAAGAATAAGTACCCGTTCGTCAGGTACAGCAGCGTTTCTATTTGAATAACATGTTTTTGTTAACTTTGAGAGTCTATCTGAGAGTTATCTATTTTAAGAGTTGTCTATTCCTCAGACAAACCAATATCCAGTGTGATATTTCGGGCTATAAGAATGGTCATTGACGAACTAAAAATACTATTTCTCTCAAAATGTATATGGAACATTCGTTGTTGTTTGGACTATAATATTGGTGATATTATATTCAATTCAATAATCTAGTTAAAACTAGTATTTTAAAAAGATGTTTGGAAGAATGAGTTTGGCTTATCCTTAAAATATGGATTATTTTTATTACCTTAATTACGTTAAGTTACGTTCAATTGCCCTAATGAAATAATCACTTAAGTGGAAATAAAAAAGACGATGAATTTTTTCGTCGATCTACTAACTTGGCGGAGGCACTTGATTATAGTTGGGCATTGTCTGTGACATGTGCGCCATAGACAAGTTCGGCGGCATAATGGAACCAGACTGCCCACCCATAGCCATGGCCAGCTGTGGGCCTAGGTTGGCGGTGCCAAGAATTGGCGGAACCGAGTTGGGCGGCATCATGCCCGGTCGGATGAGCGCATTCTGAGGGTGCGTCTGTACTTGCACCTGACCCTAGGTCCAAATAAAAAAGTAAAACGGAATATAATGTCTTGACCTCTGAGTCCAACGACCAGTCTACCACACGACAAACAAAATTTCTTACGTGACATGGAGCCTGGTTGGGCAGCAATTGAATTCTCAGCGCGTTCCACTTGAATGGCATTTGAGGGTTGTAGGAAGCTTCGACTAAGACTCGGTCACCAACCTTTGGCATTGCACCTTTAACGCATCTACGAGGCAACAGTTTAAATTAGTTATTTGTGTCAATGCAACGCAAATGATGAGGCATATGGTATAACTCATTTCTGCATATACCATAAATTAAACAAATCACCTATTAATTTGAAGAAACAGTAAATAAAATGTTGTCATTGGCTTCAACGCATTCAAATCACGAAACAGCCCCCATCCAATGAGCCTTAATGGATGGTTGTCTCTGGCCGTTGCCACATTTGTATAAAAACACAACTGAAACGTTTTATCTTTTTCAGTACCGCTAATTAAGAAATGTTATGCAATTCCTTTGGCACTCGCTTCAGAATGAAAAAATTGATCGCAACAAATACTATATTAACTTGTGATTTAAGCTCCACAAATGTATTCTTACGAAGTCTGAAAAAAGACGTCGTCGTCGACGAATCCAAAAGTTTCTTGCAGTTTGGTGACCGTCCCAGTTATGACGCGCTGCTTGGGGCTAAGCGGCGGGGCGCTCAACTGTTGCTGCTGAAACTGAGCGGTGTGCTGCAGGACACGGGGAGCAGGGTAGCTGACTGTGGCCACTGGTGTAGTGGTTAAGGTGGTCTGTAGTGCCAAACCGGACTGAAATAGAAATTTCGAAAATAGCAATGGTGCTCTGAAAATGTATGTGAAACTGCCATATTACACTTTGGTATTTAAACCAGAATTTAAATTTTCTTAATCTATTGATATATCGACCAGAGAGTTAATACACTGTTTATAGCGAAACGGTAATTTGAATATACTTATTTGACATTTAGACAAACGTTTAAAGTCATATCTTCACATTGACTATTGCGAAAATATAAGAAACGACGACTTCTTTAAACAAATAGGAAAACCCAAACGAAGCCAAGAAAATTCGTATATCTGTACTTACAGCAGTTCCTACTACAGGCGTACTAGCAAGCGATGTAGGCAAAGCCACTCCAGGCTAAACGATCATATTAAAAATAAATGATTGCTTATGGTAACGTTTACATTTTACAGCCCGTAGTAAAGAAACGTTCAAGTCTAAAATTTCAATCAAAAGAAATAAAGTCTCACCTGAGTTAAAACGGCTCCTTGTTGAAGTGCGGCGGCATTCTAAGAAAAATATTTAAAAAATGTTTTAACAGGTCGTCAACTATTATTTTCAAAGAAACTTTCAAAGGTTTTGTACGGTTCAATAAAATTATTGTCTTACCTGCACCAAAAATAAATTTTCTCTGGTCTGCTCAAGCCCAACCTGAGCCAGACTGAGAGCAGTCAGTCCAGCTGCGTTGAACGCAGACTGGGGAGTGACGGCCTGCTGCTGTTGTTGCTGCAGTGTCACTTGGTTCCCGGCCACCGCTTGTGCCTGAGTGACTCCCGGCCCGCCCAAGGTCGCCTGCATAATGAGCGGCGATGTCAACTGCGACGGCTGACCCAGCGCTGTACCTGTTGTCAAAGAGCTCTCGTGTTATGATTTTCTCTTCGACATGTAAAATATCATATATTTCAATAATTCAATTGGTTTTGCTGGTAATACGAGCAGATGAGTATATAGATGTGGTAATGAATCTGATCGGATGATCGGCATCTCAAACAAATAGATTTGAAGTATTTCAAATAATGTAGCAGGCATTATAGCGAAATCAAATATTTCGTAGAAACGTTTAGCATAAACGTTTGTATCGCAATGGTTCGCTTACTTTGTCAAATTTAATGCGCAATGAATCAACAACTGGGACACAAAACAAAATTATGTTTATTAACCGGTGATAGTGTTCATCCAAAAAAACCCAAGAAGTTTAGGGTGAACACCTTTTTGCTGCATAGGGAAGGGATCTTTAATGTGCCTTCGTATCGTACAAGCACGGGTCACGCTTTACCTCCATTACGAAAGAAGGCGTGCGAAGGAATTTCTCTCGCCAGAAAAATTCCGAATGCCGGAATCGAAACCGCGATTCGGGCATTAAAGGGAAGCACGTTAACCATTACGTCACTCGACACCTTAAACGCTATACACCTATCACAATAAATTTCAGGTGTGGGATTTGGCATCCACTAAGTTAACGGTGCAGTTTCATTTTAACAGAGATCACTCAAAACTAACCTGTATTTCGAGCCCATGGCGGATTCTTGCCAGGGGTTCCAAACTGAGACATCATTTGTGTAGCTGATGGAGGTGTCTATACATGATAAAATGGAACAGTACAAATTTTAAAAAAAAAACTGACAGGTTGGGGACAAGCAAAAAAAGTGAAACTTCTCTCGCAACATATACTGTATTTGAAAGTGTGCAGGATGTGCAGAGGCTGCAACACGAGATTTGCAAGCATGTGTGCCAAGATGCTGAATGCGAGCTGCCACACCATCCACAGAAATGTCAATATTTGGCATCAGTGAGTATGTGTTGGCTACACGCAGGGAAAACGGTCGCTTGCTATAACAGTTTGATTAGTCTGGTGGTAAAGGTGCACTTAAAAAATATTTATGTGAGCTTGAATGCGACCTAGGCATGTCGGTTAGCCTCGGTTATTTACACGTTGTGTGCAAAAAATAAGGATTTCTACAAAAAAATCTGAGTGGAAAACATTTGGCTTGATTGGAATAAATGACCAAATCTGGAAATCTGGAACAATCCGATGTGAGGGGGCAAATCCCCAGAACAAAGTGAGATGAAACATCAATTTTGGCTTTCGATCAGTGGAATCGTACTTGCCCTAAACTGCAACCGTTGCAGGTGACTGCGACTCTTCGGCTTTTGAACAATGTCTCGCCAGTTTTTTTAAGAGTCGCTTTGTTTTATTCGTTACACTCGATCCAAAAACTTGAGAAAAAGATCACTATATCTCGAAGGCCCGTCGAAAATCCGATCAGCGTCACGTCGGCCTAGTTGGGAGCCACTGTTTACAAGCCAAGCCTTCACATGAGCTTAAACCCTGCAACAGATGAATCGAGGGCACAAATTAAGCAAATACATAATCGCCAAAAAGTCCATGTCTTTCCCAAAAATAACAAACTAAAAAATTACCTGCTTCCTTTCTAAATTATGAAATTTCAAGGAATGAAAGCAACGCAACACCAATGAAAAAATTACTGACCGCCATTACTGTAAATGACGACAATGACTACAGGCAGACATATCGCCATTTCTCTCAAAGCTCAATTTCCGTTTTCTAGCTTGTGAAGGACTATTTTTCTTTATAATTAATATTTAATAAATTTATAAATATTATCGTTGTGCGTTAAAAATAAAACATTACATTAACTGTGAGTTAGTTATAGATATGCATAGTAAAATGAGATTGGGAGTGTTTAAATTAATTTACGAAATCGAGAGGTCGACATCTTGGTCACCTTGTGACGGCAATTTGTTTTGTAAAATGGCTGCCTCCACGGAATCGCGGAAGAGTGAAAGAAGCACAAGAAATTATTCATAGTTTTGCGTTGAATAATAAATGTCTGCCTATTTTGGGCATACAAGGATTTCTTCTAATGGTGAGGTTATTGATAAATGTAACACCACATCATGTTGCCATATTCCTTTTAAGGTTACGAGCGTCTGCAAACGGCTGTGACCTGAACATCCAGAAGACTCGCTCTAGAGACCTCGACCATAGGCCTTTCCTGGCTGATGACGCCCTAGGTGTAGTACAAACTGTAAATTGAGGAAATGCTCTGAAATTTTTCTAAATTTGTCGAACCCGTTTTTGAATGTTCAAAACCACAAATCGCGACAATGTAAATTGTAGGCACAGTTAGGTGTATGTCTTTGGGTTGAGTTCAGGTCGGTCCAGTAAGGCCCTATTTAATATTCGACCGACCGAAGTTTGCTTTCTGGGATCGACTATTATTAATCACGCAACCGTAAACTAGCGAATGGTGTAACTCAAGCATCCTTGGCAGATTGACACAAAAATTCAATAGTGAAAAATCTGTTCAATAAGTTTAAAGTGTAAACATTTAGTAATTCGGAATTCTCATGTCGTTTTTCACTCTTCTGTTCCAGATACATTCCTTTGAGTTTCCGCTGAAATGAGTCTTAAATCGAGCCCGGGAATTTTCATCACCCTATTCACCCAAGATGACCCACTGCACTTCCAAGGCGATAAGAATTACTTGGCCGAAGATTTATGCTTCATAATTGCAAGGCGCTGCGGCATCGGTCCCGCAGCGCGCCACCTCTTTGCCTTGAAATGCGAGGGCAGAGCCACCTGGCTGAGTCCCTGTCATGAAATCAAAGTGGAATCGGGACAGACTGTCTACTACCAGTTCCGACTTCGCTTCCGTGTTCCTCACGTGAAGACACTTCAGGGGTTGGATCACATGGCCCTTGATTACTATTTTTTGCAGACGAGATCAGACTTTCTAAAGGGTCTCATTCCCGAGGCCCTCAAGCACCAGGAAAAGATATTAGGTCTGGCGGTGACGGACATGTTAAGGTTTATTAACGAAACTGGTACTGCAAGGGAAGTGGTGGAAAAGGATTACAAGAAATATATGCCCAAAGAGTCGTACAGCAGTCTCATATCGTCGCATTGGCTTAAGAAAGCGATTCACAAGTCTTTGGTGGATGTGGAACAAAATGTGAAGGACGTGGTGTATATTAAGGTACGTCAACACGACTAAGTATCTTTGAACTCTCCCTTGAATCACAATTCCATTGTTTTTCGTTTGATAGCTACATTACTGAAGCACAATTGTATCGTGGACTCCTCATGGTCGCGTTTATATATATATATATATATATAACTTTTTAACATTTTTTAGTTCAGTCATATTTAGAAATATTGGTACTTGTGATAAATTGTTACCGAAAGTGAAACATGATACTGCATTAAAATGTAGTTTTATTTTTTTGTTCAATAGGGTCAGTACATTACTCAAATCAACGAATTGTCAAAATTGTACGGATGTGAAGAATATAATGCATTGGTGGATGAAGAAGGGCACGTTTTAGAAGTCAAACTACAAGTTGACCCGTTCGAAGGGGAAGATGCTGGCTTACAGATTCAAATAATGGGCAGCAAGAAAAAGGTATGACTTGGCTCTACTAACTTCTACGTTGGCCGATAACCAATGTTTCCCAGCTTTGGTCTGGTTTAAAAACGTTCCATAATGCAGACAGAGTCAGCAACAAATTGCTTCTGAAAATATTTTTGGCAATTATCAGATTTGAAGCTGAGCGTAAAGATACAAAATTTATTCAGTCAATTCAATTTTGCTAAAGAAAATCCAAATCATTTCAATAAATTTTCTGACTTGCTCGGCGGTCCCGGGTTCGATTCCCGGCGCATGCTCTCGATTATTAGATCATGGGGTACTGGTGAAAATGTGCCCCTCGCGTAGTGCCCAAGCACCAAGAGGAATACAGAAAATCCTGTAGTGATATCACACTACAGTAAATTAAAAAAAAAATTATATATATATACATATGAGCGCTTGCTATTTTTTTGCTGACAATTATTGTTATACAATAATCTAAAAATTCCGTTGATGGATAATATGAGTAGATGATATCTCAAAATCAGTTGCTTTTTGAAAAGTGGAGACCATGGTATACGCGTTTTAATGTTATCTCTTTGCTGGAAGCAATAACTCCTGCCATTGTTTGTTTATCCATCATGGGTCTTTATTAACTGTTTCAGAAATGGAAATGCTTATGTGCCATCGAAGAACTGTGTTTCATTAGTATGAGAAGTGATAGCACGGTTGAAATTAGCCGAAGGAACGGAATACCGCAGGTCTGAAGTTAAAATAGCATTATTATCTTCTGTCGTTATAATTTATTAATTTTTCTGAATATTGCGACCTTATCTTTACTGTCAATTCGTTCTTTAGTATTTCAAGTTTCTCAGCACAGACGACATGTATTCGTTCATAAGTCTGCTTGACGGCTATTATCGTTTGATGGAAAAATGGACTTTCAATCTATGCAAGGATTTACCTGCACCATTCCTCCTCACACTTAGAGCTCTTAAGTGTCACGGACCTGTTGGGTAGGTCTTTTTATCGATTTCGCCATATTAGTGTTCGCTGGTCTATTCCAATTTCATAATTTTTATAGTTTGAAATATTTTTGTTAGGATATCCAAGATAACTCGTATCATGAATATATATGTGATACTGCTCAAATTTAGTGCAGATTTAATTAGGACAACCGTTAATGCATACTTCATTTTATTGTCAAATATTTACAGACGAGAATTTGCCTACAGAAAACTTCAAGAGAAATGTCTGAACAAACCCGGCTACTACATTCTAAGGGAAGCGTGGGAATACGATTCCTACAGGTTCGACGTGTGTGTGGCCGGAGAAGAGGGCCACAGGACTTTCGCCGTTCAACGATCACCTGACGGATATCACATCCGTGATTCCATCGACAAATACGCGACTTTGACTGATCTTCTGCACTTTTTCAGCGAATCAAGTCAAGTCGGTCCTCTTCGTGTATGCGTTCCGCCTTCAGAATATGGTTATTATTTAATAGCATTCTAATTGCACTCGTTTATTTCTTTCAAAAAACAGTTTTATAGAAAATTTGCATAAATGAGTAAATTTAATTGAATATCCATGGAGAAAAGAACAACTTGTGCAGTTCTATCAATATTCATCAATAAATTGAATACCTGCATAAGACGCGTTATCACAAGAACTAGTATTTTTTCGTTATTTAGATAAGTCATTGCTGCTCTTGTGCAGATTAGTCGTTGACTCGCACCCGTCACCGGGAATCAAGGAAAAGATTTGCGCTCCCGTGTGCATTGATAGTCACCACATCAAGTTGAATCGGCAACCTATGCAAACCGGGAAGCTGGTCAACGTCCATGTGGGCACGTGGCAGCGGGGAACCGGAAACAGAGTGGCGATCGTAGCCAAAGTGATAAATTCGTTCAACAATGAGGCGGTCAAAGTGGAGGTAAGCATTGGGAGACTTGAGATAGTGCTTGGTGGAGCATCTTGGGAAGATGTATAAATAATTAAAATTTGGAAAAGGTTCAAGTTCATTCTAGGTTGGAAAGAAATCGTGACGCAAAATCTGAGTCTGCTCTCGTTATCGTTGATTGTCGTGTCCCATTTGAACTTTTGCACGGAACACTCAATTCGAACCTCGAGTCATTGGGTTCCCTAGCACACGAATTAAGAGAGGGCGGCAGTTAACAAGAACTAGAATAATCGCAATACCACAAGCGCGGACTATATATTACTTTTTGTTGCTAGGACTTTCTTCGGGTTGCCAGTCGCTGCTTGTACTGGCAATGCGAGACGATAGTGTCAATGCACGGAATCGTTCTTGCCGATCCATTAGCTCTAATCATGGAGTATCTACCGATGGGACCACTTGACGCATACCTGAGAACTAACAAGTCAAAAATTCAGGAGGTGGACCTTGTGGAGGCCGCTACTTACTTAGCCAAAGCACTGTGGTATTTGGTAAGTGAATTTGCGAATGCCAATTGCGTATGCAACCACTAGATAGCACGGTGCATACTTGCACAATGAATATTTTGCTGCAATTACCTTTTTTCTTTTATTTGATAGGAAGAAAATGGGATGGTGCATGGCTGCATCCGGTGTCGCAATCTACTTGTTGTGTACCATGGCGATAACAGTTTTAAAGTGAAGCTGTCCGACCCTCTATTACCAACATTCGCGAAAGATCAGTGAGTAAATTATAGCTGACTTGGAATCGTTAACGTATTCTGAAATACATACGAAATTGTATTGAATATTAGAATTTCTCAACCCGCTCCATGACTGTTACTATTACTTTATGGCCAATTCCCAAATTTAGTTTCAAATAGCCTGGAATAACAAGTGTATTTGAATTAAAATTTCAATATTTACCCTCAAGCCCAATCCTTCGCCTGTCATTTTTTCTGTTAACCTGTTTAAATCAATATTTAAAAATTACTATTTCCAGTTTATAGTCTACTCAAATTTAAACTATTTTTAAGGGTTCATTGGATACCGCCAGAATGTCACAAGAACCTACTGTCCGCAAGAAAATCTTTGCCTGCCGATACGTGGGCATTCGGCACATCACTCTGGGAAATATTCTCGTTCGGCGAGCTGCCTTTGCTTGATGTGCCCATTCAGGAAGTAGATACATTTTTCATTTAACTTGACGATTGATTTCAATCCTTTTAGAGGGGTACAGAAACGCCTGTAGTGCAGCGACTATAGTGATGGGAAATAATAATTTAAAAAATCTATCGCCCTAATCATTAACGGTTGCATTATCGGTTTCAAGGCTGCCCAACTCTACCAACGTGGTGCGAGGTTGGCACAACCACATGATTGCCACGAGGACGTGTACAAGCTCATGTGTGAGTGCTGGGCCAAAGATCCGGACGCTAGGAAGAAACCACAGGCCATCATTCGAGACATCAATCAGACGCTGTACGAAGGTATGCTAGTATTCGTTTTTTTAATTCAACAGTATTATTGAGCTGAACTACAGGATATCCTGTAGTGAATAGCACTATATCAGATTCAACACTATGTGAAGGGTATATATTCATCAGTACCTGAGATAGGCTAAACGAGAGCCCGTGCTGGAAATCGAATCTGGGACCATCGTTGTCGGTCTCACTACCGACTGAAAACTAGAAATGCAAAATGACTTGATGCCAATTAATTCATGAAATTATAATTCGCTTGAAACTTCGTCGTTCACGTTTATATTTATTCACAGAGTATGTTAAGATTTCATCAGATACTTGATCATGTCGCGCCATGTTTTATCCAGTTCACAATTCCAGAAGGATGCACACCTATGCAACAATTTATCCCAAGGATGGCCCATCGCTTGCTGGTTCAACAACAACTCTGAGCAATTTGCCAACTGCCTTGGTCACATCTACCATTCATCTGAACGGAAATGAAAATCTCGACGACGTTTTGGGCAAGTTTGACGTCAACCGAATGATGGTAATGCCAGTCAAGCCTAGCAGCCGCTGCCAAGAAGGTTGTTTTCCTTTTCATTCGTTAAGAATTATTTTGGCTCGACTATTTGTGCAAATAGTTTGTGCCAATAACCCTTTGCATCACTCAAATTAATAAATAAATTATCAATTATTTTAGAATCAAAGAGAATCTCAAATGGACAAGTTCTGGATCAGTTTTCCCAGTTGGCCGTGTCGCCGAGCAATGCATCCTTGGAGTCCATGGTGCCAGACCAGTCTCATCTGTGGATTATTGAAATGAATCAATTAGAGCTGCATGAAAAGTTAGGGCAGGTAGACCACATTCCCATTTTTTCTGATCTGTTTATCGGAAAATTGCTCGTGAGTTAACTGCAAATGTTTCTTTCAATTGGTGACTGGATTTAAAAAAATATTTTCCCAGTTGTTTTAAAAGGGTTCATTCAATCATAAAATGGTTTATAAAACCTGAAAAGAAAGTATGAAAAAGCGGTCGGGAGGCCAACGCTAACTTGTTTCTAGTACAACAACAACGTGCTAGTTTGCTCAAGTATTTTGTTTTACCATTGCTTTTACAGTAAAATTATGCTGAACAAAATAATTCGTGTCTTATTACGAAAAGTTGCACATACCAAACATTTTTTAAATGTGTCATCTCTTGTTGCTCGCTCACCATTTGAATGAATATTTGTTTCTAGGGTTTCTATGGAGAAGTTCATCTTGGCCTGTTGTCACGATTCTCTGGTTTGAAGAAAGAGACCGTCGCGGTTAAACAGTTAAAATCTACTTGCGAGTCGGCGGGCTATCTGGATTTACAACGTGAGATATCCATAATGAAGACCTTGCAGCACAAAAACATCGTGGAGATTAAAGGAGTAGTTGAAGGTGAGAAACGATTAAAGTACATATTTCATAAACGTCAATCCATTCAAAATTGTTTCGTGAAATTATATTGCAAGTTATGGAATGCAATATTTTGCACCATGCCATTCGGCGCTTCATTCGCAAGGCGCGTTTGCTTATACTTTTCAGATCCCAAAACACTTTTGGTTATGGAATATGTGCCATTGGGTTCCATGCTCGTGTATATAAGAACGAACCGAGAATATTTGATGGAAAAACAGCTGCTCAAGTTCTCTGCTGATATCGCTGAAGTAATTATAAATATTTTAAATATTTTGTCTGAATCTAGTCTCACTCCTGGTATAACACCTCGGGACAGGTCATGATCCTGTCAATGATCCAAGTATCAAATGATCTAAGCATATTTGTTTGACGAAACAGGAGGTTCCGTTAGAGATAAGCTCTTGTGCCTTGTTTTACAAATACTCGTTGTTTAAATTTTAAATAGTCATTGGGTGATGCTAATCGTGTTGTCATTTGTTTGGTTTCAAAGGGTATGGACTATCTCTGTCAAAAGAAAATTGTCCATAGAGATTTGGCTGCCAGAAATATTCTAGTGGCGTCGGAAGACACGGTCAAAATCAGCGATTTTGGGCTGGCTCAATTGACTGGTCAAAAAGACTACTACAAATTAAAAACCAACCGGGATCTGCCTGTCAGGTGGTAAGATTAAATTTTAAGTTTGTCTCAAAAGGTATTTATTTCATCGTGTGATTGTGTAATAATTTATTAGATTATTTGTTGAAATCCCCCGTTTTTCTTGCAATTATATTTGGAAATATATTACTGGAATCACATTTCAAGTAAAAGATCAAGTAGATCTTTTGATATCTTGTAAAGGAAATTGTTTGCAATTTCAGGTATGCGCCCGAAACAATGAGATATTGGAAGTTTAGCTCTAAATCGGATGTATGGAGTTTCGGTATCACACTCTGGGAAATGTTTTCCTATGGACAAGAACCGATTATCGACAACTGCAAGGTAAATACAATTATTCTTATCACATTACAATTTCTTCGTTGCACCAAAATGCCTATTTACAAATGAGTTTTTGGCGAAGAAACCACACAATCCATTAGTTACACATTCAAAATATATTTTCTTGACTATAAGGATGATGAATTATTGAAGACACTTGAATCTGGTAAACGTCTTGGATGCCCATCAACATGTTCTGTGCGGATATACAATTATTTGATGAAAAAGTGTTGGGAAGAGGAGAAAGATGATCGACCCACTTTCACCGACTTGTTGAAAGAAATCAACGACCTGTACGAAAATTGTTAAATTCAGATTTCCTTTCGTGTGACTTGTACATTTTATATTCAAATTGCCATTTTTTTTATTAGAACATTAAATATTTAAACATCCCCTAATTGGGTATGTAAAATATTTTTTCTTGAAAATGTAATTAATCTTTCAAGAAGAATCTGAAATTATTCGCCAAGGTGCAAACATATGTTTACTAGTTGTCATGCCATGTAGCCTTGGTTTTCGGGGAGCGTGGATGAGAAAGACCAATGTCGTTTTCCTAATCGTAATTTTTAGTTAGCGTTAGCATAAAGTCTCAAAAATTTTACATGCAGTTTCTCTAGTGAAAGGACACCTATCACAAGAATGAAAAGCACCATTTTCTGTCAATTTTTTTTATTCTAACGTGATTCAATAAAAATTAAACCATTATTAACAAATCAATATTTTAAAAATTACAGCATGTATAAACCAATATTGTAATTGTAACATCACTTCTTTTAAGTGTTCAGTGTACAAAAATAAAAATAGACCACTAATTTTTTTAGCTTGACACTTCCTAACATAATTTACAACGGTTCTGATAAAGTAAAAATCTAGCTCGTTTTAAGCGGGCATTTGGTAGGTTTATAGAGAGGTGGCTCAGAAATTGAAATAGCTAGTAGTCAGTCACGTAGGCTAGGAATTTGGAAGCTACATTAACACGATATATTCGAAGTTCCTCTTTTGTCGACCTGCAACCAGGGTCGGCAACCTTCAAGTAGGGCCAATTAGGAAGATTTAGGATTAGCCAAATTTTCGCCAATTAATGCAAAGAGAGATCTGCCAATCATGTTGCTACATCTCCCCAAACGCTGCATTCAAATTTGTGAACACCACCGATTTATTCGCTTTTTTTAAAAACGAGTGACACATCGCTAAATCAATTCGGGAATTGCCGCGATTGCATCCGCTGATTTAATTTCTCTGATTTCTCGATACTCAAGAAAAGAGGCACCTTTCAATTTAATGCAAAGATGTACTTTCAAGTATCGCATACAGTATATGTAGGCAGATGTTTAAGGAGAGCGCACATTTTCGAGACAGATCAAAAATTTCTCGTAGCATCGATTATTATCAAATAGAATTCGATATAATCGTGCTGAAATTTTAAAAGACTGCATTTGAGAAATTCGACAGATCATAATTTCTGTGAAATCACGCACTATCCGAGAGGAACCAGGTCACCGACCCCAAGATGGGCCCTTAACCGTAATAATGCAGAGTACATGCTTGGAGAGAGTGGAGAGAAAGATATAGCGAGAGAGAGAAACGTTTGGACCAACCGCAAACAATGCAACAAATTCGCCGAATCCTGAGTGAAAATTGCAAATATCAAATCGCCATCCGTCAGCTAATGCTTTTTATTAAGCGAGAAGGAAAAGTAAATTAGGCAATTGAATACGTATATCACTTGTGCAGAGTTAGCTCTACAGTCGCACAAAGATCGATCACTTTTTGTTACATTTGTGCAAGACACTTGTGACATATTCGAGCCATATCCGATTCCGACCTAAATAAGAAGGCCTGAATTCAGCCCTTTATATTTCGTAACCATTTTACATGAAGCACTATATTTTATTTTATGACGCTTAATCGCTGTTGTTTTGTAGTTTTGAAGCAGGTTATTTAGCTTGCGATTAGGTTAATTTGTAATTCTGGTACTTTTTACTTATCTATCCTCTTGTTTATCACTTGTTTATTTGAATTTGGTCATTATTGGGTAAATTCAAGAATTCATTTAATTTTTGTTTTATATTTTTGCCGTATTGTAAACATTATTATTACTGTGTATGTTCTGAGTTTTTATGAGTTAATTATACGAGGTCCAGTTAATTTGATTTTTAATTTTTGTTGTTGATTGATTGTTATTGGAGGTTGTTGCAAATTTTATAATAAATATTATTTGAAAATTAATGAATTGAAATAAGTCGCTTTTTTCAATCGAACTGGCGTCTGAATTTTTGGTGCATAGTTTGCGGTTTAGTCTAAGTTTGCAATTGAATTAAGATACATCCGTATTTACGTTTACATGAAGATCGTGATACGTTTCTTGCAAACAACAGTAGTGTAATGTTCAAACAACTTAATTTTATTCGACGCAACCGTCGTAAGACTTTTGTGTATTGAAAACCTTGGGAACTCCAATTTCGATTTTAATTTTACGAGTATATTGTTATTACATGTATGTTTAGTAGTAGTAGTAATATTATTGGATAGTTAGATTACTGTTAACATTTTATGAATTTGGAAAAACACATGTAAATTGTAGATAATAGAGATTCTTCATAATCATTATTAATCACAATACGAGTTGACACATGAATTGGTTGCCCCAAAATAATAAAAAATAACTGGATAACTAAACCCCCTTCAGTATATACATGCACACTGTAGTATACATGTACACATGTGAACGATTCAGTGTTTTTTTGCGAGCATACATACACTGCATGAGAATGATGCCAACTGACTAGAACTTTTTTTAATGTTTTTAAATATTGTTTAGAAATTATACTTAAATCTATTAATAATCAGTTTATATTGTAATCTTAAGATTCTTTATGATTCTTAGTAGTGTCGTCTTAGTAGTTTTAACCACACAATATTGTTTTAACATCTTAGTAGTTGTATTGTCTTGTCATGCAAGAATACCTGAAATTATTTCATCTATTACCGAAACCAACAGTGCAATCCTTAACGAATCATAAGTGAAATGTCGGGCCAAGTGAACGAAAGAATGTGTTCTCAAATAATGGCAAAAAACGTTTTAAGAGGAAAATATAATTTTCTCCTGTCTAATTTGAACTAGAAAGTGGACAATCGCTTTTCTATGATTGAAATCAGTTAAATATGTGCAGTGGCTAAACAAACGTCTTGGGTCTTATGTCAACATCTACATCGATCGTCTGAAAATTGCATGGTCATATTTAGAGTTTATTGAAAACGATAAACTAGATATCAACTAATTAAACGCGGAGCTAGATCAACTAGTTTTGAATATTCCAAACGTTTGGTTTACAATGCCCTAGTTGCAGGTACTTTTAAATCGCATTCCAATACACAATTTCAAAATAACCAGAATTAATTATTTTTAACACCCGACGACAAAAACTAAATGTCATCACCTATCTATTTTGACATGATGTCTAAAATGTCAAGTTGTCATTCAATTGAAAAGAATTTCAAAGAGTTTGAACGTATTATTTTTTTAATCCAAACACTAGATCATTTTTAGATTCGTAATTGACGTAATTACCTAATTATTACGTAAGAGCAACGCAAGATGTATTTTTCAATGTTAGCGATCGACCAAATAAAGTTTTGATGTGACGCGATTGGATGACGAGTTTTTCACAATGCAGTTACAGGGTGACGCGATCGTCTTTCAAAAACGGTCCTCAAACACCCCACAAGCATTTATACCTGCCAAGGTCCCATGAACAAAATTCGCACTCAACCATATAAAGCCATGATGACGTGCATGTACAAATGCATCGTATAGTGGATATAATAGATATTGTATAGAAAGCTTATTTTATCGTTATTTTCAACAATTCCTTAGAAAATTTGATTAATAGTATATATGTTAATGTATATTTATATATATATTTATTTATTTATATGGATAATAATGATCTTACAAGTTGTAATTATTAATAGGAAAATGTGTATAATCGGCTAATGCATGTAACATATGTACTGCCAGTCGTAATCAAATCATGCATATTTTTGGCCAAGCAGTACCAACAACATCTCGAAGCGTTTGATCGTGTGATATATTAAATACAATAATTATACTTTTTTGCGGATGGAATTTCACGTGATATTGGTTTTTTTCAAGTGCATTTGATGATCTCCCATCAAAGCTTTAGCGTCCGTACGGGTTAAACGAAACACGGCGTACATGTATATATATATTTTTAGTCTATATATAGTCTATCGATGTTGCCTCCGATCGTCAAAGTCATTTTTGGCGTTTCGTTCGAAAAATATTTCAATTGAAAGTATCTCAGAAAAATGGAGAATTTCTGGACACAATCCGAATGACGGCAAACAAGCGAAAATTTGTAACACGTAAACGTCTTACTAAATCACTTTCTTAAAATTACAGAAGTGTCCTTGGATTCCTTCGAAAAGAATAAATTTGAAATATTAAACAAAAACAGCTAGGTACTGTATGATTAATCACAAAACAAATTAACACAATGTTTCTAACTGATGTCGATGTCGAAAAACAAAATTTAACATGAATCGCGGTGACTGCATCGTGCTAATAATGACAATTACAAATTAAAAGTGATTGTAATTGTCGCTTGTTTACCGTCACTGGGATTGTGTCCAAGAAAGTCTCCATTTTTCTACGTTTACACTACACCGGCATTAACGATCCCTAAGTATTATATGAAATTATCGCGTAAAATGTTATCTAGATACTAACCAACTGAATCGAGAAAATGTGCAAGGTTTTCAGATCTTTCTATTTTAGCCCGAAATCACCTCCTCTGTATTTGCGTAGTTCTTAGTTGCAGAATGTCTGACCTTTTATGCTGTGTTCTGAATCAATTCGACTAACCAGCCGCACAATGTCCGGTGTCAGTCTCATCTGATAGATCGATAAACACTGAACACTGATCACTGCCAGATAAGAGGACAACTACTGCACATGAGACAAATCCAATCTCTGTTTCTGTGTTTTCGAATAAACTGATAAGTGGCTGCCATATTCTTTTTTGGTTAAAGGTGGCTCGATATGAGTTACGTTTTCGCAATCACCTAATTAGTAAATTTAATTTATCAATATTTCAAGTGACTGATTGAGAAGATTCTCATTAATTTTTTGCATATTGTTTAAGGCCTCGCGCAATGGTCAGTCAACTCTACTCCATTCGGAGGTTGTCTTGTGTGCAGTGTAACGGAGCGTTGATAACAGACTATCTAGAGGTCATTTGTTGTCCGGCCGCCACTTCAATGCATGTACATGTATATCTAAACTGTAATAAATAGGGCATGTCTGCTCTAAATAGTAAACAATAAAGTGCACGACTGCACGCTTCGGCTGACTTTTGAAAAATGGTATTTGGGAAGGATTGATATTTCAGGTAACAAAACGGAAGACATGTGCGTCGTTGTGGTGTTTTCTTACGTTTTTGTGATGCGTATATTTTAATCTTTAATCGAGAAATGGATAATATGCGGCATGAAATTTTACATGTTTGTTTATTATTTAGTGTGATGTCAGTATCTCGAGCGAGTTAATCGAATTTTAATTATATCTTTAAGCCAATATGTATTTTTTTTTAATTTTACCGACACTGTCAATATCCTTGCAAATTTCTCGTATGTTAAGTTATCAAGATAAGTTAGTTCATAAAGCTTTTGTATTGATGTATTTTTTGAATTCAACAATCAATTACGAATTTGACTAGACGTGCCACCGGAAAATAAATTTTAAAACCTAAAATAGAAATTTGAATGAGTTAGTTCTAATTTACTTTATGATAACATCTAATACGAGTGTTGCCTTTCACTTTTAAAAATCGACCAAATCTTTTCAAAGAATATTTCCGTTATTGTTTGTACTGCTTGCACCTGAATTTGTTTTCGTAATACTTTCTAATGAATTGGAAGGTATTTTATAAAGCCAGTTGTGGCTTCATCGAACAAAGTAAAGATAGAAAAACCAGATCAATTCTTTATCCAGACATGATCTTTTGTGATCGACCGTTATCCGACTACAAAATAATATTTTTGCAACCATAATTACTTCTCCCAAGAGTATTTTTTGGTTGTTTTCTAAACCTCATGTAAAAAAATAAAGATCCAATAATCAATCTATGCCAATTATTAAATAACGTTAACTCTCTCTAGATATATAAAACAACACAATATAACGTTGTAGTCCTAAATCTTGACATCAAATTTCTTAACAATCAGTCCGTTTCAAGCTAGTGCAAGGAACCGTATATAGGCAGTAACCGCGACTTATCGTGTTTATAAAAAAGAAACACTCACAAAGTTTCCCTGTGACATTTCGCAACAGTGACACCGATTGAACTGTCAGGTGACTCGAGCCACATTCAACCCAGAAGAAGTCATCATTTTCAAGTACAATCCCTTAATATATATATAATGTATCTTTCTTTTTTAAATGTCCGGTTGTTCCACTGCTCTGCCACTGTCACTGTGCAAGTCATAGATAGTACTAAAGTATTTAGTCACTCATGTTATTTTAGCCCACACAATAGTTAGGACCAAATTGTACTTGTATTACCATGAGGCTGACTACTAGTTGAAAGGTAATATATCAACAATGAGATTATGCGGGAGGAAGATACATAAATATATATATATATATATATATACAATGTTTGCTCCATCAATTTGTGTGCACAATTCTAGTCGCTGTACTCTCATCCTAGTTAATATAAATTTTCGGCTTGTAATATACTCGATAGATGGGATATTCTACAGCCAATCGAATCCCTCTATATAACACAATTATGCCTATAGAAATATATCAAGACTTGCTTGTCCGAATACGATTTAATTTGAGATCGATTGCCCAAGTTGATTCAAGCACCACGAAGAATTCTCACAGGAATCATTTCTGTTGCGAGAGCGACTAGAATTGTGTGACATATTGTTCGTAAAATCTGTTTTGCATATTGAAGGGGGAACATAGTGTACTTACAGATCGATACAAGGCGATGAATCGATTCAAACCATGAAAATCAACAGACATGTTTTTAAAAACACCAATTCACGAGACGTAAAATTGACTTGCACAACAAGCTTATATATATATACACAGGAGAAACACACACGCATCAGACACGTCAAATGTGTCGAGGCATGAAACAAAAATAAAAATAAAAAGTGTCGCACATCAAAAAAATGAAACGCAAACATCATATGTCATGTACACTTTTTTTTGCTCACATCGAATTTCACTTCGACGTAGTAGCTCGAATTCCGGCCATGGCGACTGTAACATGGTCTGTATATAATTATATCTCAAGTCCGCACGTCTCAAGAATCGCTACACGAGTAGGCTTACAACGATCTGTGTCTACGAGAGAACGAATGAGGAGAGGACTAGGTGTGTCTGTATACTTTGTACTACTGTCTTCTGCGAGGAGGGAAGGAAATGTTTCCAGTGCTGAATCTCAACCTCTATCTATGTCCGATCGTTTTTGATTTTTCCTATACAACGGGTGATGCTTGTTGTCTGATAAAAACAAAAGATGCCTATACATATATTTAGATGAATGTCTTAATCTAAAGTACCGCAATGGTCTTAAAGTTAAGAAGTTGGATCTGAGGTGGAGGAAATGATGCGCAACTTAATTATTTATAAGAACACATGATCGTTTTTCTCAAATTTGTATGAACAGATGACAAGTAAGGTTTCATCAACCGTCACATAATAAAGACCTGCTTTATCTGAAATAGCGTTGAATTTCCATGAAACATTCTTCAGCAACATATTTTCCCAACTTTACTTTTAAAATCAGGACACGCAGCAATGTTTCGGTCGTATCCTGCATTCTGGTAAAAAATATCATCCTAATTTTGTTTCCAATATTTTGCAGGTTTGATTTTTTCGTGTTTGCGGAGAAACAAACCAATCTTTCAAAATTCAAAATTATTCGTTCATTTCAAATTAGTTTTGGTTACTGGTGAACGTAGTTGCATTGAAATTATATAGTGCGAGTCTATTGTATTAGGCATACATGTAAATTAGACAAACAGTTTTCTGTTGTTGGAACTATATTGGACATTTTAACACAGGAAAATGGTTTTAAACAAAGATGACGATCGCAACGTCTTGATTTGTCTGATTAGTTGAAATTAAAATATTAAAAAAATCAATTTGTGTAGCGAAATCGGCGGGGCCCGCAATGTTCCAACAAACAAAAGGGTGCATGGTATTATTTACGCTAGGTCGATTACGCCCCCTTTATCCGACCCCAATATTCCATAACACATCAATTAATAAAAAATTCACCACGCATGCGTCATGGAGATTGACAGCGTCTCGGTGTTACAATAAGCGACCTGGTACAACTATATTGGAAATATGCCTGAATTCACAACGAGTGTAGGACGACTGTGTCCTATGCAAAAAACACCCGTCGTTGTGTCCCCTGTTACATTTGTTTATGTTTGGATGGGGCCGGGGAGGGGAAGGGGTGAGGCGGCTATACTGCGCATGTACAAGTATGGGCCTACATTAATGGTTCATCCATTGATATAATGTTGATCAGGCCGGCGTGTGGATAGATACGAGAAGCCGTGACGTCAGGTGCATGGTCATCTGGAGTCCGCCGGGTGCGCTTCGCCATGTTGTCCACCGACAGAGTCGTGGTTTCAAACCATCTGGTCAGTGGCAATGTTTTTATGTGTTTTTTTGGTATTTTTTTTTGGTGTCGCTCACCGATTTTTTCTTCTGTCCCAACTTCATCACGTCGCTCTATTCGGCGACAGTTTCTTCTGTTTTTGTTCTTGTGTGTGTGTGTGGGTGGGTATAAAAAAAATTACAGCGGGCATCGCCATACGCCGTACTCGAACAGAAGACTGACGGCAAGGAAGGCAAAATACAGGACAAACATGGAGATGCCCAGTCCCTTGTTCATTTTCCAACGGAAACAGGCAATGCATACGATGACGAAGAGAAGCATTAGGAATAGGATGACGATGGAGCAGGCCATGCCTTGACTGCTCACGGGTACTGGGTTTCCCAGGTTCACGAGGCCATACAAAAACCATGGCAAAGGCAACCTGTGCGGAAAAGGAAAGAGAAAACACACACACACGCAATGATTCGTAGCGGCCTCGAATAATCCCGAACGACACGGAAAAACTTAACTTATAATTCTGACTTAATTCCACCGGCATCTTTTACTGTTCAATATGAATCATAAGAAATCATGACAACATAATCATGACAAAAGGCAAGTAATTTCATCCTCCTCAGGCTTGGACAATTGAATGCGCCATTGAAGTGCGCGCAGAGCTTTGCGGTACAGTATCAGGGGGAGCTTTTGAAATTCAATTTAGGACCAAACTTGTTCAAGCAGTTTGGAAAAATATGACGTAGAACAATTCCGCTTTTGGCTTGCAATCATCTGCGAATTTTAGAAATTATCTAGAAAGCGGTGAAACCCAGAGTGGTGTAAATCGATTTTCTGAATTTTTTCTTTAGCAATGGGACAAAAATGTAATCTTGGCATGTGAACTATCGAAATAAAATGTGACGTTGCTTTTTGTATAGCGCAAATAGAAGGCAACAAAAGTCGGAACCCTATAATGACACATTCAGTAAAACCACTTGTTTCTAAATTCGAGAAAAACCCGACTTATGCCACTACAAGATTCACCGCTTCATATATGTTTTGTTTGTGTTAGCTGACATCTTGACCAGCTGACCAATTTTAATTATGAACTAAATTTTTGCTTCAGTGATTTTTTTCCAGGATTACATATTTTTGTTTAGAGGTTTGATACTGCTTGTAGTGATCAAATGAGTTATTCTCTATGCTGGAGCAAATGCGAAAGTGAAGACAACTAACGTGGCATGCGACAAATGAATTAATAATAAGGTTAATGTAATTGGATTACGTAATCCGTGACTCACCCAACGGTAACGTCAAATATATTACTACCAATGGAACTGGACACCGCCATATCTCCTAAGCCTTTTCTTGCAACAATGACGCTTGTGATCAGGTCTGGGATGGAGGTTCCTGCGGCCAGAAAGGTCAGCCCCATCACCTACGACAAACCCCAAAGAAATAAGACAACAGTCATCGACCATTAGCTCGTCAATCCATGAGTCTCGAAAGCAAGCAAACGCATTTATCTAGTGTGGAATATGTACAATCAAGATAACTATATTTAGATGATTCTTTTATTAACAGGATAGGTACCTCGTTAGGAATATTAAAAGTTTGACCGGCCAAAGATGCCCACCACACCATCAAATAGGAAAAAGCAGCGATCCATAAGATGCTCCCGATAAAAGTTATTGCAAACCACTTTTTCTTCTCCTGCAATAAAAAATTCAGTAAGGTTAGTTATTGGAGTCTATGAAAGAATATCATCATTATCATCACAATTTTTTTCAAATGTCGTATGATTTGATAGGCAACAGTTCAATCGATTATCTCAATCACATAAACTGAATTAACTAGTGAAATAGTAATAACGCATTTTAGTTTAATAACGCATTTTAGTTGATTAGGCTCGAAAGTAATTCGTTTTTATTTGATTATGTGTCACCAACTTTTTCTTTTTATTCGCATTCTTTCCCAATTCGAAAGTTCATCTTGGAAAAAATGTCACTCATCGAGTCAGTTAAGCGACAGCGCAATAGCGCAAGCACTGGTCACATAACTGGCCAAAAAAAAAGATGTCTCAGAGAGTAGCGGCGACATTAAGAAGAATGTATCGCCACTGACACGAGGTTTGGCAAAAATCCATGTTATTACAGTCCGGTGATGGAAGACGGACATTACTTCCACGACACGGGGGGTAGAGTCGTAAAAATAAATTGCCCTCAAGGCCCCAATTAAGAGCACCGCCTAAGTGCACAATCATGCACTGTTTGCTAACTCGGGTTTGCTAGCGGCGAAGCTTACACATGGACCAGACTGCGAACCACTTCTTCCATCCTCCTGAGTCCCCACCCCCCTCGTAGAAAGGGCAGGGCGATTTTTTACCAGCTCATTTCGGGATAACCTCTCCATAATAACAGCTGCACTCATCAGTAACAGCCCTGACAAGCGTTAGGAGAAAAAATTATTTGGAAAAGTTCAATTACATTTGAAGCTGCTGATTAAAATAAAATGGCCTCATTAAATTAGAGAAACCTTAAGCTTCGGTAACTTTACCATTTTTTATGATTAAAACGAGCTCTCCCTCGAACCAATTTTACGGAAGTTGAATCAGAGACTTTTTGTAGTTAGTCTCTTCTGTTGCAAAAGACTCTTTTGTTGCAAGAGTGAGAAAACAATTTACACGCGACATTTGCTCCAGTAAAAAGTATAAAATAACTTAAATATTGCTTTACTGTTATTGTTTTTGCTTTTCTGGAACTCGAGATAAAAAGGTTTTCCGACGAATATGTTTTCTACTTGATCTGAAGTGGTGGTCAGTGCATCTCAACCCACGGCCGATAAATTGAGATAGCTCGGCTTTATCTCGGAACCAGCGCAACTTTGGTTGCAACCTGCAGAGACATTCGTCTTATTGCTCTCGTCTTTCGTGTATTTTGTGATTACTCTTCTTTTAA
The DNA here is from genome assembly GCA_034698785.1 of Mycogona germanica. Classification (NCBI taxonomy): domain Eukaryota; kingdom Metazoa; phylum Arthropoda; class Diplopoda; order Chordeumatida; family Chordeumatidae; genus Mycogona; species Mycogona germanica. The sequence continues at coordinate 2,494 of JAQGBY010000776.1, read as the reverse complement.
GGGGCGATTGCATATCTAAAACCAGATTGATGCAATCACGTTTACAGTGTTTGACGATTTATCTGCTTTCTGAACAATTTGCGCGAGTGTAAAAGGTCATCGCCATTAATGTACCAGTACATTTTAGTCTGATTTCTTACATTGTAAATACCGAATCAGGTGTTAAGGGTCTCAAGGGGATAAATAATAATACTTGTGGGATTGAGCGATTCCTTATGTGTCGACCGGCAATGTCTCAGCGGCTGACTCTCGGACGCGGTCTAGCCTAGGCATTTCTTTCCCACTGGCTTGTTAAATTATAATAGCGGCGTGCTGATTTTATGTCGAATTAACTCAGTTTCCTAAGACGCACCAAGTTGGCTACCGGCAAGAAATATACCCGTACGTGCGAAGGAATTTATCGCGTCAGTCGTACGGAACTGATATTTTCATCAGTCTTATTGCGTCACTCTCGGTAAGAGGTTTTCCTCATTTTAATCCCGTTGCCTCTAAGCAACAAGAAAAAGTTGTCGGTGTACTTCAGTTGAACGTGGTCGGAATATGATGATAGAAAATGGCACAGGGAATAAAGTTCCTCATTAAGAATTGATATTAAAAAAATTAGACAATTACTTTTTAGTTATAGGTCAACTTGGGAATAGAACGCTTCGCTCAGCTGACCCCGTCATGGTGCCGAATTTTTTTTCATCATTAGGTGCGTTATAACACTGTAGTTGTAGATTCGTCATGTGTGATTATGTCATAGCAATATCGCCGCAACACGTGATCAAAAAGATTCGCAAACGTTTGACAATTTAAAAATATCTAATCTCTTTGTAGCTCAAATGTATTTTCTTTCTATTTTGTGAAATAGTGTTCTGAGATATTAATTGAATAATAATTAAAAATTCGGGATCTAGTGTGAAAAATGTCGTTGGTGTGAATGTTAGCACGTGATTGGTGTTCGAATATTCAGCGCCATTTTGATGAAGTGGAGACGCCATCTTTGAATTTTACGGCGAAACGATGGCATTGTTTAAAACTTCAACGACTGATATCTCGAGAGATACTGAAAATCAAGATCAGAAATAACTTGCGCTCGATTACAAATTTGCGGAATTATCTTCAACTTAAATTGTGTTCAATTTTGTTAAGCCGTTCGAAAGTAAACGCCGAAGCAGACGGAATAAGGAAAAAATAAAAGTGGTTCTAAAGGTTTGAATTTCACCACAATTTTTTACAGCCGGTAACTCCTGCCTTGTCACTGTCAATTCTGTTCACCAACATCAACATGGATAACGTCTCTCGGATGTGCATCGTAGATAGAGTGACTGTGTGTATAAATAAGGGATGAGTCAACTTACCGGTCTTCTAGGATCTGGTAGCGTCAACCATAATGGAACAACAATCGGCGCTAGAATGACGTAAGTCAATCGCTTCCTGGCTGTGTCCGGCCAACTCATGTCCAGCGGCTCTTTCACCTCATCACTGTCCTCGTCCTTCTGAAATCGAACGGAAACGAAAAGTGCGCACCAGCCGCATTTGTATTTTGTTATGCGGTACTCGATTGCAATCATATTTCATGTTGCACACTACCATATGATAAAATGAGCGCCACCTGGTGTCAAGCCCAGCACCAATTGCAAATTTTGTATCAGATCACCACAATTATGTTGCTCTTACACTATTATCTGTCCTCAAAATTTAAATATCTTTACTTAGTTAATCTTTAACATAGTGTAATTGTGAGCTATCCACATGGAAGTCCATTAAAGCGCTAAGTCGCATAATGAACGGAACATCAGACAAGTCAAGTCCATGGATGATGGCCTGCTTCCGTGCGTCGAAACCGCAGCGGCGTAGGTCGAAAATATGGAAATTAGTTTTCTATCGATTTATAATTTTTTTTCTCCCCCACCCCCCTCACTCGATGGCTTACAACACTCACCCCATTGTCGGCGCCATTAGCTGACGTCACGTGGTTGGCCGCCACGTGGTTCAGCTGATTGGCTGACTCGATGCGCACCACGCCCTTGTTGCCACGAATTGAGACCACGCTGTCGGCGGCGGCGGCGTGCTGGAACTCCGACTCGGAGATGGTTTCCACCTCCTGGATCCCCTGGCCGTTGTCGGCGAGGGCGGCGGCCGCAGCTGCTGCCGCCGCCGCGTGGCCTTGTCCGGCCAGGTTGTCCTGCGAGTCGGACTCGGAGCAGCCGGCCGTGGTGGTGGTGGTGGTGGCCGGCGTATTGGACGCGGCGTTGGAGGCCCGCGTGGCGTCCAGAAGCACTTTGAGGGAAGCGATGGCGTGGATCTGCGTTGTCTTCTCGTCTATCTTTGAACCCTCTACAAACGAAAATTATTAGTATATTAAATTACAAGAAGGGTGCCCGGCTTTGCCTGGGTTTACAGTAACCACCAATGAAATAAAATATTAATTGTTAAATTTACTGGCTATTTTACGTTTTAACGATTGTCTCATCTATAACGTCAGTTTCTAGTTTTGGACCTCCTTAAC
>JAQGBY010000775.1:0-37190 GCA_034698785.1 Mycogona germanica | reverse complement strand
ATGTTGGGGCCACCTAACAACTTAAGAAAATGGAATTCTTTCGTTCGCAATTAATGATGTATGTTTGATATTTTTTAAATCTTCTTTTGGAAATTCGATCAGTTACTGGTTTTTGGCAAATTGTTATACGAGAAATATTTCATTTGTGTTTATAAAAGGATGCCATAATATTTCTGTGACGATTATGTGTTTCATGCGGAGTGACTTCTGGGAAAGACCTGGCATTCGCATTTCTGAATCGCAAATGCCATGCAGCGCACTTATCAACATCCAAATAACCATTAAAGCAAGCAGCTTGGCACATGTTTCAGTCAACGCTTGTCATCTTTCCTCCTCTCATTTTTTATATATATATTTTTTATTTTGAGCGGCCATAATGCACTTTAGAGTGCCGATTGCAGTTTATCGGGCTCATTTGTCGTTGCCTCGTTTGCGCTTGGCACACGCACCATGCACATCTCACATCCTCCTGAGGCCACAAGACCATGAACGGCAACCTAGGAACTTATGTCTTGCGGACGGTGATTGTCCTTTTAACCATTTAATCCCTATGAGTGTGGTCCAAGAATTTAATTTAAAGTACGGCTTGTCGTAGCCCAGTCGGTGTCCCGTTCGATCCCGGGAAATACTTGCGTCTCTTGGTGTGCTGTTACTGCAGCTTACATTTCAATATAGAATTAGGTTGTCAATGATGGTGGTCTCAGTAGGATAACTATATCTGGATGCGTCCATATGCTTTCATCTATACAGTAGTGTACAAGCGAGGCTAGACGCAGGCGCAGATCCACATGGACTCAACTCTCTGCCAGCTCCCTTCGCCTCGGTACGTGATTATTTAGCTGGCGGGCGATGCCAAAAACGATAATTTCCTCGCATTTTCTGCTTGGCTCGGTGCGCGCATCAAGGGAATAGAAATGAGAGGGAACCCCAACTGGCATTCAGAAACTCAAAAGATTTCTATTGTGCGCAGCAAACGTCAGTTATTGTTTAAGACTCAGATTTATCGTGACGTTGTTCTTGAAAAACCAAAATTGAATATAGTACTAGTATGTAGCACTGGAGAAGGACAGAGACTGACCAACACAGACGAGGCGCTGTAATGTCGCTAATTCGACTTAAAGAAACAATTTTTATCCTGAAATGAATTTGTATGTTACAAATATTTTTTGGATTAAAACTTTGACATTTACTTATTACGTGTCCTGTATATTTTGTAGTAGTCGAAGCCTTCGCGATATTAGGGAGGGAAACATGAAATATTGTTTTTCATGTCGAGACTGTCGCAAGACGTTCTCAAGACTTTCTGTGCATTTTTTATCCTTTGAATCAATGACGCTAAATGTGGTTCGATTCAAGCGTTTTATTGTATGTTTTTTTTTAAAAACTATCAATCACTGTTTTGTGTAGCGCTATTGACCTTTCTTTTCCCCTCTTGGTGCTTTCACAAGAGGGGAAAAGAAAGGTCAGTATACAGGGGACAGACACAATGTATGTTCAGAAAATCCAATTTGTTAGGAATTTTATTATTGAGAATTTCCTTGTCCCCTATTTCAAGTTTTAGATACCCCCTTGTCATATCTGTAGATGCTTATGCACTTGGTGAGGGTTCGAGCTCACCATCCCTTGGTCAAGAAACGTGAACTTTATGCACAAGATCAGTTGAAAAAGCAATTTGTGTTTTAGAAACACGGGGAATAAATGCAGCAAAAGATGATAATAATAAAATGTTCAGTCACCATGCATTTTTGACTGTGAAGGTTAATCAATTGATCAACCTTCCCCAGTCATAACATGCTTGAATTTAATTTGATCGGAAGGCGACAGATTCTGCCAGCATCGCAAGAGAAATATGATTTGCCGCCCCCGAGCCTTATTTTTGATTGCGAATATTGTGTAGCTCGTTTTCTTTTGGCATGGAAACGGTTTTTGGCGTATCAGATGGAATTGCCTGCCTGGGCCGGTCTGATGATGATTTTCAAATGTGAGTAAGTGGTCTCGCCTGCGCCCATATATATTGCGAATTGAGAAATGGGATTGACCGGTGGCACCCCTGGTGACGAGTTTCTGTCTGAACAATACAATTTTTAAATCCAACCTTGGTGCAATTAAATTACTCAATGGATGTCACCAGAGAATACAGAATGATGAAGGGGAAATAGGAAAGTTTATTTCAATTGTATATTAATTATATAGAGTAACTAGAGAAATTACTCGGCTTCGCTCAAAAGTCCCTGTCATGTCAGCGAAATGTTTTTTTAAATATTTGAAAACCCCGATCCCTGACGTCTCATGACAATGAGGTAAAAAAGAATCCATTTTAAAGTTGTTAATTGTGCACTTTCGCTATTCATTTTTTTTAAATATATATATATTGGGATTTTTTAAAATAGGTTCTCTGATTGCGTAGACTTGTTTTGCATAAATGAAGCGAGATAATCGTAGGCCAACTTCAATAACCTGGTTAACGTGAAGCTTTCTAAATCTTATTAAAACCCAATCAGGTGCTTCAATACGTTGTTGACTTACCCGCGCTATGCAAAAAAGAACGTCGATAGATTGATCGGGTTAGCTCCTGTTTCTCTACTGCGATCGCCAGACCATACTTGTCTTTACGTCGTAATGATGAACGGCATTGTTGTTAAATGCCTGCTGGGAGTTAAAATCTAGTCGGGGCCCGATGAAGATTACTTTTCCTGTGGCGGCAGCCGCGCAGTCAGGGTTTGCGTGGATGTGGAGGAGAAAGGGGAGACTCGATCACGGGTGCCTCGGCATTGTTAAATATCGAGTGGATCGAGCAGTGGTGGCCGCACTTTATCGGCAAACAAACTGGGAATCGATCTGTTCAGTGAATGATATGGTGCGTCGGTCACTAGTTCGATTCCCGGCGCGCGTTCTCGGTTTATTCAATATCTGGTTTCTGGTGAAAATATACATGTATTGTCATTTTCAAGCATAATATAACAAAAACGGGACCGAGCCGTGGAAAATTGACGACGAGCTGGCGAGGCTCTATAAATAAAAATAATAAACTGTAATTTGTGAAATGTATATTAAAAGACATCACCCTTTTCCTTCGTCAAAACCCTACAAAAAATTCAGAAAAAAATAAGATTTCGAGATCATACTACCGTGCAATAACGTTTTCGGGAATTGCCGTTTCTCCCTCATCAGTCGCATTTGTTGTGGTTCTGTTAATACGCAATTCTGAACAATGACAAAAAATGCAAAATAGCTAGTTTAATGGTTTTCAATAAACTTTTAATTGCAATTTGAAAAATCGAAGCGTTTTCGCCCGTTACTTGTGCACTCAACTGTGCAATTTTCACTGAACAATGAGTTCAAAAATGCATTTTGTGGTATGTGCTTCCCTCTATATTTGCACCTCGAACATTTTCGTCGATTGTTTTGATATTCTCTTGTTGAATAAATTTTTAAAAAACTGATTAAAGTGCGGTCACATCCAAAGAAAAATTTCTCCGATCTAGTTTCACGTTAGACCGTGACGGATAGTTAGTTGTTGATGAGTAAACATTACATAATCAGCGTACCGGCGCCACCCAGGGAGAATATCTGCGCTTATAGTCTACCCCCGGCTCCGGTTGCGATTGCCTATTTTGGAAGTGAGAAGGAAACTGATAATGAATATTGGGGAGACGTTATTGATAGGTGAGTGAGTAGCTAGAGGATGTTTCGGGCGAGGCAGATTTGGGTAGGTTGGGATGAACTAACGAATTATTGGCTACTGTTCTCCCAGCTTTGGTCGGTTAACTGAAATTCCTGACGTGCCAACGGCTTCTTTCTAGGTCTTTCGCGTTTGGAGAAAAGCAGATTTTTTAAAGCAAAGTCCAAAATAAAATGGATTTGAGCCATAAAAAAAAATAATTTTGCCAATTAATTTCTTCCGAGCTCAGTTCCCATATGTACGTGTTAAACAAAATCGAAGCGAGTTACTTTCGCATTCTCTCAATGTGTGGCCGGCACCTGAAGATGAAAACACAATAGTAAATTAATCTTACTGGTTTCCACGTTTATTTGAATTCAACACTGCAGTCATAGAAATACAATGCCGATTTCGGTGCCAATGCCGGCGTGTAATTGAATAAGTGAGTTGTACAGTTTCTTAAAGAAAACAATGGGAATCTTCAGTGTAGGGAATTGTCAGTCTCATTTGAAGAACTGGAACCAACTGACGGCGATTAAGTCAGACAGTTGCCCGTTATATTCGAACGTCAGGTAGAGGTCGTGGATGTCCCGCGCGGCCGGGCTGTAGTCCAGGTACTCGGTCAGACTGATCCAAAGAAGCTGGTACGAGGTGGGACCGAAGGCCATGGTGTGGAACGGGATGCCGGTGGGCTCGTCCAGCACGAAGTGGATCAGGCCCTCGGTCTGGTTCGGCAAGTAGCTGTAAATGTTGGCGATGACACCCGTGGCTCCGGAGGGGCCAAAGTCCACTTGGGTGTACCCCAGATAGTCTCCATTGCCGATGCCCCTGACGCAGACGCCGGTGGTCGCCGAGCAGGCAAATGTGGTCACGTTGGAGCCGTACTCGTGATACGTCGCCTCGATTTGGCCGTAGGCGTCCTTCGTGTATCCCGGCGCCGCCTGGTGTCGAGTGTGCGAGGAACCACCAGCTACCAAGATGACCGTCGCTGCCGCCACTGTGAATATCAGTTGTGCGACCGCCATTGTCTTATTAGTTTCTCAGTCTCGCCTTAATGCTATGGTTTTAATGGCGCTGGTGGCTTATATACTAGTGAACCGATGATTATGTATCACAGTTGTCATGCTAACACTCGATTTCCAACACTTGATCTTCGGTTTGGTTATCAAACATATTCCATTTAAATGCACAACTTCTCTGCGTGCTCATGTGCGTCAAGAACTTATCAGATGGACTGATATCATTTCAATCAATACAATAATATTATAACTTTGAACATGTCAAAAATGTTGAACATGTTTGCATATGCCAAAAACTGCTTTATAATGTGTGATATTTTTTAATGATTAACAAATTAATTGTTGTGTCTTCCACTGTAAATGATGTAGGTGGCAATGTTGGCATTTCCGCTCGCCTCAACCAATGAGTACTTATTGAAATCTTTTAGTGTAGGCAGTATTTGTAAGTGCAGTGATCTCCTAGATTATTGGAAGCTTAAATTGCTTATTAAATATCTAGTCATGCATGCTGATAAGGTATCAAGTAGCACAACAATCGTACCAATCACCATTTATTACTTAACAATCGCTTCCATCAAATGTGAGCTAATGAATAACGGATCCATTGATCGATCCATTACAACAGAATAATCACATACATGTTTGGTAAGAAGTTTTTTCTCCACAATTTTAGGCGAAGCCAATGGAGAAATAATATGGACGCATGTGCACACTAAATGACGTTTGAGCAAAATACGTTTATTGGGAAGATGGAGATTTTATACAACTTTCTTTGCGAGAATTCTGTAAAACGAGGATACTTGAACAATGTTTTTGTTGAGATTTTATCCTTTCTCAAATTTTGAGCCATGTTCTGGTGCTTGTTTTTTACGAAAGTTTTTCATCCGGTTTGCCGCTGCCTTTCGTCGCCAATTCCACTTGTATTCATTCGCATTGGTGTTGCACGGTGTAAAAACAGTTGCATTTCAAACGCTCCCGTTGTGGGAGAAATAAAATCGATTTCTCCGCTCTAGCAAAGTTGAACTGGCTCAGGTATGATATGAGCCATATTGATTGTTGGCTAGAAATGCAAAATGCTATCAGGCATTGATTAAATCCATATTTAAAAAAACAAGCATTTGAATAAATATTTACTTGAACAAATATGAACATAAATTACAGCAAAATAAATTTTTTAAGCTTTTCTGATGAATGTGGTTATCAGGTATCATGTACATTAAATGTATTTGTTAAACATTTTGGGACGTCCCACCTATTTTTTTTTTGTTGGTAAGCCCATAGACTTCTGACGTCATGTTAAGTGTACGGGATTTTCTCGAGTTATTAAGTTCCATGTAAATACGGGATTTTCTCGAGGATTTTCGTCATTTCGTCCCGAACTTTCATTAGGAGCTAGCGTCACCGACAATGTGTCGATTGAGTGCGCCACCTAGAGGTTGGCCGTCGCGAAGTCGTTTTCAATTCGATATTGGCTATCCCGTTCACATCGAATAACGTCGTTCGTAATATCCATTTGAGATTTTTTTCTTCTCGACGTGCGTTGGCCGTACCATTTTTCCATTGGAGGCATGGCTTTGCGTTATTGCTCTACTTCTATCCGAAGGAGGAGAGAAAAAATGCTCATTACTTTTTCAAGTGTGCCGTCGTTTGTGCTGTATGCGCTCGCGGTGGTTATGTGTCGGTAATGCCCGCTGCCAATGGCGGCTGGCGAGTAAGTTATCGTTCCAGTTTCGTCGGCTGCTTGAGCGCCTAACTTTGAAAACGTATCTTTTGCCGTGAAACGAAAGGTTCACAAAAATTGTGCATTGTTACAAAAAATGACTTTTGGATTTTTTATTATTGTTAAACTACTTAAACTTGGTGACATTGGGTGAACCGTACACAATAATTGCATGTGAGCCGACGGCTTGTCAGAGTGCTGGATTTCACTGTATGAACAATTAAACCTGACAAATGAAAAATTTTAATTCAGAAGATTAATTTTTCTCACCGTTGTAGTGTGGCTGGTGTACGACAGTGCGAGCGTCGTGGGTCAATTCCCGGCGCAGGCTCTCGTTTACAACCAGGGCGACATGAGCCCAAAGGAGCAAAAGGATATCATGTTGTCATCATTAGTGGCAACACTGCATTTGTAAAAAAAAATATGCATTTATTCTACGTCATATTCGTGCCTTCCATGTATTTCCCATCCTCAGGGTGAATCTTTTTTGTGGTGAGGGGAAACCATACACACGCAGGGATTCGGTATTCAGGATTCGGGCGAGCTCTCTTGAACGCGTGGACATGTTTTTCTTTTACGACGAGAAAAATAAAAGCGCGAGCGATCGAGAGCGCTTTCTCCCGTCACTACACAGATCTCTCACCTAGACGGAGTATTGAACGGAAACAAGGGAGCGGTGACCTAGCCCCGGATCCCCGGCGCACGTGATTGAGCGTTGACTTCGCTTCTTTGATTGCACGGCCGTGCTTGGCCCCGATAGATAGATATACAATGGATACACACACAAGAGAGTGAGAGAGACCGGTGTGACCGTGCTGCCAAATAATCGATGATCAGCGGCGCCCGCTCGTACTGTATGTACACGGGCACGATCGATGATTATTGGCGGCAATAACCGGGCGCGACTGTACATGTGAGCGTACTATATACCCTGGCGCCCTCTACATCCGTACGTGTGGGGGATCCAGAATGGATGGAAGCCGTATACGTGTCCAGACGCGACACAAAGTGTCACTAAAACAGGCAGGAGTTTTTTTTCTTTTTTTCCAACCGGCATTTCTTAAATGAGTTATCCCGTAGTTTAGAACCTCGAATGTCGAATCGAGAAAAATCGATGTGTCGATGGCGTTACCAATTCACTAATAAAGGTGTCTGCATTTTGTAGCCACCTCTCTTTCGAAAGAAAATAGGATTTTTTCTTCAAACTCGGTGTGCAAAATTTTATTTTTATCTGCAAGATATATTAATTATGTTAAAATAAAAATAAAATCATGCATTTTATTTAAATAATTTGGTATAGTTTTGATAATTAAATTTTTAATTTTTGTTGCATCGATGATCTTTGTTTTCATGCTTTTTTCCATGCTTTCATGCTTTTTTCCATTAAATGTCTCTTCGTTGACGAGATGTGTGTCAGATTGCATTGTTTGCTCTGTGAACAAGTTTTATTAATACAAATAAAAATTTCTTTTGTAACTTCAGAAATAAAAATGAATAAGCGAATAATCCAAAAAAAAGTTGATTTAGAATTATTTAAAGAATTTATACTTATATTTTCAAGCGGTTTCTAAGAGGATCGATTGCTCATTTTGAGGTGAACTCGATATCGTGGTCGATACGAATATGAGCACATTCTGGGGTCTTAGAAGGATATGCAAACCATCGATGAATGATAACTCGCTCGAGCAGTGCATTTGTGCGAGTCATACGGCAGACATCATATCTCGTATAACCAAGTCAAGTGTGTGCAAAGCGAGGCAATTATTGCGTGAAACATTCCTCATCTAATTTGTAGTGCTCATCTCCGCGTCATGTTTGATTGATTAATTGTTAAGAGTCTAGAGGGATGTTTTTCTGTATTATCTTCAAGAGACTCTAAAGTCCACACATCAGTTTGTTGTTGGCATGAAATGTCAGTTACGATAATAAATTCGAATTTGAATTGAAATTGAAAAGCCAATAATGTAAACTCGATTTTTTAAATGCTTATTTGTTTATGCGTTAATACTAACGTGCTCTTTTTTCTTTGTCTTTTTTATAGGTAAGTTTCGACTTTGTATTTCTGCTGGCGTTGGAGATAATTGGTGAGTTTCTTATTATTCCGACTTGTTTGCAACTCGTCGCTGGAGTTTTTTTTTATTGCATTGTCGCTTCTCGCGTTTTCTAAACGTTCAATGGGTAACCAGAAGTTAGTTGTATCCGTGAGAAAATTAACGGAATCTGCATTGATGTGCGTAAGAAAGCGAGCGTATGCAAAATTGACTTAAGTTAGTTTTTTGGCATCTTTGAGTCGAGAGGGGAAAACGTTATTCAGGTTTACATTTTAATCAGTTCACCGTAGAACTTTCGAACAAAAAATAAAATAAAATTATTCTGATTGTCAACGATTGGATTTGTTGTACCGGCGTGTTCCTTAAAAAATATATAGTATTGCCATCACGCACGTACATTGCTTGTTAGGTCTTGTACCCCTAGTCGATATTTCTGTTTTTGTCGGGTTTGCTGTCGGTGTGTGAGAGCGTTGATCGGTCCGGCCAAAACGAATGCCCCGAGATCGTTGAACGCGCAAGCTCGCTTTACTAAGCTTCTATCTGATGGCGACGCTGGCCGCCAATTGGCGGCTGCAAAATGGCCAGAACATCGCCGGAAACGACGATGTTATCGCCGTTCGAGTTACTCCACTCGGGCTCTTGCAGCGTCCGCCGTAGTATAACCCCGTCGCGCGACTTTATTGAATTTATGCGCCGGAGAGCGATCTGGCCGCCGGCAAAGACCGACGATAATAAGCCCCCCCTCCCGAAAACTGAGTTTGCTAAACGCGCGAAATTGAATATACAAATTGGGTTTACTGAAATTTTGCTCCCGATATTATTTGTCGCCGTGCGTGAGAGTATGCGTGCGCCGACACGACAGAGGGCGCTTCGATCTTATCGCGTTTCATTTCCCGCCAACATCGCAAACTCAACAAATCTTCGGCTATCGAATATTGGATAGAAAGACGGTGAATTCGTGTAAATTGAAAATTGAGAAATTTTGAAGGTAAGCAAGCCTAAGTTGCACATATATACTCAATATTATCATAAGTGATGTCGCGCCATTTTGATGTTGAGAAACTTGTGTCCGGAAACATTTAAGATATTTTTTTTCTCTCCCCGGCATTGTAATGCCACGTTTGCCATCTAATGGCTTTGAGGATCAACGAGTATTTTTTTCTTTATTGATTTTACACATTGAATACTGCTATTTTTACCATTAAAACAGTTATTTATGTAATAAAAAAATAAATAAAATGATTGATGTACTGAAAGTGAGAGTCGGCAACAAGATCGTCGAAAAACGTTATCTTCAAGAAATGAAAAACTGCAGATTTGCGAAACACAAAAAACAAAAGAATGAGCTCGCCCAATAAATTAAAATAATTAAAATTTGTGTTACCACGTTTCCGGCTTGAAGTCTGCAATTCTAAAATTTCTTTATTTCCTAAAGAAGAAGTAAACGTTGTTTATCGAAGATCTTGTTGCCGACTCTCGATTGCAGTCTATCAATCATTTTATTTATTTTTTATTACTACCATCGGCTTCATTCCCACTATTTTGGAGTGCTTTTATGTGCGTCAATATCTACGAAGAAAATACCGAAAAATATGTATATATGATACAGTCTGTAGATAGATAGTTCTGAACAGCAAAGAGATATGTGAATTAGGATAATACACACGTAAAGTTGTGTCGTACTAACACTAATTCATCAATAAATTTGGCAAATCTGCGGCCAAAAACTACTTCAGCGCCTTGTGATGTCCCTACACGAAAACTTCACGCTCTACGAGGCTCATGCTATATAGTGTTTGTGTGTCGTCAACTACAGTAGATAAATACTGGCCTCGATTATTAAGATTTGCCGGTTGCATATGCGCCGGATTCGATTACGATTGCGGACCCCTTTCGCACGCGAGTTACGAATCGACTTGATCTGCATCCAATTTGGTTGATAACGCTGATGCTAATAGAGGCAATTTTGATTTTGGCGATTTAACTAAATATAGTGGTTCCCCGAATATTAAATTAAATGCATTTGCGTGCACTCACGTAATGTACCATGTATACTATACAATGCGATTATTACTCTGTATCAGTAAAGGTACATTTTTCTCGTGCTAGGTAAGTGTTAAAAGTCTGAAATCAAATTTAACACCAACCTCATTATCATAATTTTGTTGCACCCCATAAAAAGGAGCATTTAATTATGTATTTCATTTTCATTGGACCGTTTCAAACATGCATTGCAAATTAAGACTTAATAAAGTTATATCCGGTGATTCTCACATTTAAATATCTGCTGAATATACGAGTTGGGAGAATAAATTCGATAATTTCACCAATTAGCGTATGTTACAGTGAATCTAAATAACATCGACACGTTTCAAATGACATGCATTATTCCATTTAACATACTCGAAGTACAAGCAATATTTTGATAATATATGTAGCGTGCATTATAATTTACAATAATTATAATTTGTTGCCGGTCAGTCTGATAATTTTATGATACTGCTTATTCGCTTAAAAATGCCACTTATATTTCATTGCCATATAGGCGCTGCCATTTGTGACCAAGATAGTTTGTTTGCAGTGCTGCCTGAATATTATTTGACTGCAAAATGCGTCACGTAAAAACAAAGCGAAACCTGTAAATGCCTGACAGCGTATAAGCATTGAAACCAAAACTATTCACCTAGACGCATCAAGTTGAAAGGCTAGATTAAAGTATCGACCACCTCCTTCCTATCATTGTGGTCCACTGGCAATAAATATGGCGATGATTCCCTCCATCCTGGTGGCATTGTCAAACGACATTAGTGCCGATAAAAAGAAGCACATTGCTGCTGGTTATGAAGCTGTTGCGAGCAGCACTTCAGTAGCCTCCGGTGTTTAACTTTACATTTCATTGTGGCGATTCTTTCGTTTCATCTCCTGCTGATTTTCGAAACAAGAGCAGCCTGTGTTTATGCCTCAGTTCCTCATAATTCTCATAGATTTTTGTGCAGTATTTATATTTGGAATAGACGGTCCATATAATATTTATAGGCAGTGCATGCGGCACAGGTCTGTATATGGAGATCACCGCTTATGTGTTTCGAAGGGTGCGACCAAAGACTTTTATTGATCGAAGCAATGCTTCGGGTTCGAAATTTTGGCGTACCTTAGGAGTGCCGCAATTAGCAATCAATATCCTGCGCCGTCGTTAAAAATTGTATTTGCAAAAATATTGACAGGCTGCTTGTGAAGAAAGGGAAGTTCTGATGAAGTTCTGATCAACGCAATGTCGTTGCTATTGTTTTGACCGAAATCGATGGTTTAGTCATGGTACCTGAGACTGGGTTAATGACGATATTTGTATTTCCGTTGAAGCTAGCTGGTTCTGCTGAGTTCGACTTCTAACATTTTTTCTCTTTGACGGCAGCTTTGGATTCTAAAATTGGCAAAGTTCTACCGCTGGAGTCGCTGCAGCTTATGCGCCGCCCTCTGGTGCGCATAAAATCGTCCTTGCGAATTCTGGTGTTTGCGTATATCGGTGGGCTATTTGTTTGAAGCCGTGATTGTGCCGAGATTCATTTCGGCTGTCGTCCAATTTTGTATTTTTCCTGAATGCGGTGATTATGAGTCTCCTTATATACTGGGAGTTCCGCGGTGGCTCTTTCTCCATTTTCCTTTTGTGTAAACTTGCGCGTATTGTTCTAATGGACTGATAATTGTATATTAAAATCAGACCGTTTCTCCACCCCACATTAGGACGTGATTAATCGTCGCCAGCGATGTGTGCAGCTCTCTCCATGTTTGTTGCAGTGAGAGGGTTCATAAATAACTCCCAGAAATAAATTTGCCTGCCTTTCTTCCCGCCAACAACCTTACACTCTCGAGACAGCACATCCTATTTTGAACACATTTACGCACGTAAATACCTCATTTTCATAATTTTTATGCAAACCCACAAAGATAAATACGTAACAAAAGGAAACTTGGGATTTATACGCATAGTTTGCTTTCTAAAGTTCACTGCGTCAAAATCATAGTACGAGTAATTTTTTTAAACTTTAATGTTTGCTAGGCAATTTGATTTTAAAATCAGTCTTCCTGATTGGGTGGGATCACGGAATGAATTGATTTTCGGACTGTCAATTATTTACTTTATTGTCAATTATTTACTTGATCAAGATTTGACGCGTTCAACATGTACATTCAAGTATTTAATTTTGGTTTTTAAAAATCCTTTAGGGTGGATAGTAACAATGTCAACAAGGTCCGCTCTGACACAAAGAGTTGATAAAATATGCAGTATCTCAAATAATGAGAAAGTCCTGCACATACGAGAACATGCTTTTATTCATTGAGTGAATTCAACTATTTCGATATAAATGAATTTCAGCTAATTACCTAGCAGCTTTGATATCCAGAGCTGTATTCATGTATCGTATTTTTCTTTATCCTATCATTACTTTAAATTTCTTTAATCTGCCTGAAATTAATTCGATCAAGCGAAGGTGTTAACTGTGTATATAACTTTAGCGTTGTGTACCGGTATCTAGGTTGGAAATCGCCATCTTATAATTAAATTAGTATGGCAATTTTTGGAGGGCTCGTCACGTATAAATTTATCTTCCGCGCTAAATCGAGCAACAGTTTTTGTATACGACTATTTATACTCGCTTCTCTCCGTCGCCGAAAGTGAATGCCGGAGCTCGATGTGCATATGATCGAGTGAATTAATGTCTCGAGTTATGATTGCTTTTTTTTTATTGTCGTTATTAATGCGAAACTTGTCGCCAGCGTCTCTCCCGATATAAGTTTCCAAATATACTATATGCTCGCCGTGCAGATAACATCACCTTTCCACTAGGAATGTCAGGGCATCTACAGTACTGTATACTGCTATTCGTTCTGGTGGCGCTAGGATTTTCGGTTTCGTGGCTCGATTTTGCTTGAACTCTGAATACACCGAGGCGATGATACAGTATATCAAGATGCGTGTACTAGCATTTATTTATAATGACCATCCAGCTCACACTTCTAGTCATATACATGCGTTAATTTTGTGAGCACTGTATGTTTTCACTTTAAAAAACATGTTGAGATTAAACGCACACAATCTTATATCCAAAATTTAGACACAAATTGCTTCCAAAATGAGACACACAACCGACAATTTGTTTTAGTAATGATACAATTGCATTATTAATTATCACCATACTGGTTACTCGCGAATCTCAATATGCAGTCTTAACTAGGGCGTCTGAATTCAAGACATTCTAGCCTTTTTGCGCTGAACGACATGAATACAAAGTAGTAATAGAGAATATTGCGCTCCCGAAATTTTCATTTAAATTGCAACTAAAAGGTTCAATATTATATAATACAAACTTCAGTTGTGGTTTGATTTTTTTGTTCTGTACGTTAGACTACGTACGATGTCATTTTTGCAAAGGTGAGACGGCATGGTTTTTGTTATAAAAATTTATTGTTCAGCGTTTAATGGGCTTCTCGTAAAAGACAAGTGCAGATGTGTGCGTATTTCATCTTTTTTTATCAATCACTACGCTGCAAAACATGTCTATATTTCATTGTTTCATACAAGTACAGAACGTATCTGTTGTGCTGATAGCTGTCGACTTACGTAGTATATCAGACGATAGAACACTCATAATATTGATCGAACAACAATGCACGATGACAATGTATGATGATGTATATCAAGCATTAGAAGATAAACGTCAAATCAATTCCATTTCACCACATGATCGCAATATTTGTTCTTCTGTGTTGCAATTTCTATGAGTAATATACACTTAGATTTGCTGTGACACTTCCATTACTGAAAATTGCTGCTATCGTTTACATTACTTTTTTTTACTCGTATTTACCAATAGCAAATATGAAATTATATATTTTATCATGATTTTATTATTTATTTTTGTCTATAGATTGATTATCATAGCTTGGGGTGCCATACTCTATAGGTCAGTATGTTCCTATTATGAAAGCCACCAGGGTTTTTAATTTTCATTTCTTTGTGTTATTTAACAATGATTCGACTTTTGTATCTATGATATGGTATTTTTGTAATTGTGTACAAAGAAATATTATATTTAGCAATTTTTTTTCTCGAATTTTTATGTTTTACACCTAAAATAAGAAAATATTTCAATGAAAAAATATATTTAAGCGAATATTTTACGAGTTCTTTAATGTGATTGATGGATTTTAAAATCCATTTTATTGGACCTATTTGTCCGATTGCTATTCATAACATAAACCGTCCTTAAAATAATGACCTAAATATATCTGATATAATTGTAATGGTATTTGGAGGCACGTTGTTCCAATTCCTGTTACGAACTGCCCTATTTCTTTACATTCAAAATAAGCATGCTGCACAACACAATAATAGAAATGCGGTATAACAATTATCAATTTTTTGTCACTTTCATATTATTCATTTCACATATAGTATTACACTATCAGCATAAGTCAGGAATTTCGAAAACATTCAAATGTTATTGAAAGAACTGAATGTAGTCCACGTATACGAAGTTGCCGTTGTTACTGTTGGTGGCGAACTTGAGGAACAGAGAGTGGATGTTTTGTGCCGCAGCGCTGTAGTCCAGAAACTCCGTGACAGTGAAGTAGTTTCCCAGGATCTTGGTGTTTCCGACGGTCACTGTATGGAACGGGATTCCGTCCGGCGAGTCCAGGATAAAGTGGATCTGCCCCCAGGACTCGGCGACTCCCACCAGGTTGGCGAATCGAACGGTTACTCCCTTGGCGCCGTCCGCAAAGTTCACCTGATAGAAGCCAACGTAGTCGCCATTGGCCACGTTGAATATGATGACGGCGTTGTCGAAGTTGGTGTAGTTGACGCCGTAGGACTCGTTGAAGCTCTCCGCCTCGATGACGTTGTATGGATTAAGGTTAGCTGACTGCGGCCCCTGGAGGTTGGTGTCGATGGCATGGTTCTGGTTTGCGCGAAGGTGCTGCAGGTTTGCGGCACCGGACAAGGTTATCATCGTCACCACCAGAAACAGGACAGTTGCGGTGCACGCCATCTTGCAGTATAATATTGCTCGTTCTGAGTGTCGCAGATTATTAATGAACACTTTTATATAGTTTATAAAAAAGTGTTGGTGGAAGTTATGTCGGTGGAAATTGTTTCATTCATTTATTCTGATTGGTTGTTGCCCACTTCATCTCAAATTTTTACACGTTTGTGCTTGCTTAATTCTTGTTTGTCGTTGGACCTTTTTCTGATAGTGAGATATCGTGATATGAAAGTGTTGAACTTGATGCGTCATCCTGTACTGACAATCGTTTTTAATCGTGATAATCTCTCACAATAAAGACCATAAAGTCACTACAGAACAAATTAATTTTGTTTGCACAACATATAAAAGTAATTTGGGTGTATGAGGAATACGAGCCCACCTATATATAGTGCCTACATAAAGAAAATCATTCACCAGTAAAATTGCTTTGAAGTAATTTAAAGCAACATATTGTAATTTAATCAATAATAGCACCTCTAGCGACCACAGGAATAAACGATACACGTACATGTGAATTTTCTGCCAGTTTGCAAAAAGCAACAGAATAAAAATAATAAATTGTTCTAATGCTTCGATTTAAGACCTTTTAAGATCCAATAACATTTAATCCGAAAATTTCTCTGAATTTAGGGGATTGAGATAAGGGACAAAAAAGGTTATTGCTATGATTTATGGCAGGAGGGTGACATTTGCATTACTGGAAGAATCGTATCCAATCAAAGTAGACAAAGTTATAACTGTAGCTGTCAATAGAAAATTTTATGTACAGGTCGTGTGTGTCCTTGGTCACCGCGCTAAAGTCCAGGAACTCGGTAATGGTGATCCAGATCGGTTCCACCTTGGTGTAGCCCACGTTGACGGTGTGGAACGGTGTGTCGTGGGGCGAATCCAGGATGAGGTGGATCTGGCCCCAGGATTCGCTGCCGTTCAAGTTATTGGCTATCCTCATGTAGACTCCGGTGGCGCCATCAGCGAAATCTACCTGGTAGAAGCCAACGTAGTCGTCGTTGCTCAAGTACTCAATGCAGACGGCCTTATCAAATACTTCGATGTCAACGTTTGTGTAGTAAGAGACATCGAAAAATTCTGCCTGAATTTCGCTGAAGGCGTCGATGCTGCTGTTGGTAGCCGGGTAGTGCGGCGTTGCGCTGACGGCACCTACGATGACTGCTGTGACAACCACGTAGAGAGTGGCGGTGGCGGAGGACAGGTTCATTTTGGTGGAATGAATTTCCAGATCGTTCTGGCCGACTTGGCTCTGTAGTGCTGCTTTTATGCAGCCGAACATCACATTTATTTTAAATAGAAGAGATTCAATTGAACTTTGGTTTCTTGTGATATTATTTTATTGGCAGTACACAATAGAGATCAGGAGAGCAACTGTGCAAGCAATTTAATTTCAAGTTCCCTTAACATCTGTCACATTGTATTATGTTATCTTGAGGTGGTTGGTGTAAGGTATACGTCATTCGGGGAATTTGAACATCAGTGTTTTGGGCAATCCCTTCCTGATGGTCATGTGATTTTATGATTTCCACTCGATTAAAACTTTCAGTGGTACAATACATTAAATAATAAGCGACAACTTTCGTCTGTACTTTATTTTTATAAGTATTACTAATAAAAAAACTTCTTAGTATTATTTTTTAAATAAAGAAAAGACTTAACTTAAACCTTAAAATGCACATATATAATACAGAACTAAGATTATCGTGTGTGTGCGAAACAGTTGGAAACAAAATGTTATAGAATTTTCAAAGTTAATTGCACTTCTTTCTAGCAGGCAGTTGACAGCTGTAGTAGCTAACAAGTTCTTTATAATTAAGTTCATTATTGTTGAAATAATTACGCTGGTCACAAATACAGAACTCTGTATTACCGGTGTTCTTCAATTTATTCAAAGGTATTTTGTGTTGTGAAATAATTTTGTCATTTGCTCACATAGAAATGACCAAAGAGGAACAGTACAGACAATTGTTATTCGTGCCCCTTTTTAAGCTAGATCCCTTTTAATACCTTTATAATACGAATGATACATCATATTACACAGAAGAGAATAAACATTGCAGTTCGTGAGAATGTAGTAGTGCCAGTCAGTTCTGTGCAAGTGCTGATCAGTTAGTTCACTGGAAAAATTGTATCCAATCCACGTAGACAAAGTTCATATCGATTGAATCGATGGCGAATTTAAGGTACAAATCGTGGACGCCGTTTGCCACCGAATCGTAGTTCAGGAATTCGGTGATGGTCATCCAGTTTGGATAGATTTTCGTGGTCCCTACCGACACGGTGTGGAACGGGATGCCGGTGGCCGAATCCAAGATGAAGTGGATCTCGCCCCAGGCCCGTGTCGGTTGCATGTTACTGGCTATTCGAATGGAAACGCCCGTGGCACCATCTTCGAAATCCACCTGGTTGTAGGCAACGTACGCACCATTGTCAAGGGAGGAGATGCACGTCGCATTTTTAAATGTTTCGACATCGACAGGATGGCCGGCAGCGGACTCGGTGTAGTCTTCTGCCTGGATGACGCTGTAGGCGCTGACGTTGACATCTAGCGTCCAATCGTGGCTGAGGTTCTTACCAGGACGAGATAGCGCTGACGTTTCACCAATGATGGCCGACGCAACCAGTACAAGCGTCAATGTGGTGTAGGACATTTTCTTTTTGTTTTTAAAAATGGCTGCCTCGTTTAAATGGCGCGGCGCAGCTTTTCCCTTTTGTAGATGCCGAGTTTACGTTGTGTTTTTTAGAACTGGTATAAGAACAACTCAATAAAGTGGTTTGCCCAATTATTTCAATTAGGATCTGTAATCCTGTCTGATTGATTGGTGTGATTTTTAAACCGATTCGGAAAGTTGAAGCACGTTTCAATGATATCGATTTATTTTGCTTAGTTATTAAATGATAAGTTGATAGTGTGTTGTTGATAATTTCCCATGTTATCAGCGATGTGATATCCCGTTTCAGAATTGTGAATAAACAAGAGACTACTTCCACGGACAGTTTTCAAAGAGTAACACCCATTTTTAGTACAATAATTCACACAAACGAAACAGAATCAGTGAAAAAACTGAATCCAATCTAGATAAACAAAGCAGATATCGGCACTTTCGCCGAAGAATTTGAGGTACAGATCTTGTTTGCCTTGCGCCGCCGCGCTATAGTCCAGAAATTGACTGACGGTCATCCAGACTGGTTCGAATTTGGTGTAGCCCACTTCGACAGTGTGGAAGGGTGCGGCACCCGGTGATCCCAAGGCAAAGTGAATCTCACCCCTGGTCTCGCCATAGTTCACGTAATTGGCAATCCGGATGCTTATTCCCGTGGCGCCCTCTCCAAAGTCCACCTGGGAGTATCCCACGTAGTCGTCCATGCTGATGCTGTCCACGTAGGTGATGTTGCCTACGGTGGTCACATCCACGCCTGAAGAGTAGCTAAGATCCTCAGCTTCGATTTCAATATACGTGTCCATGGCCAATCCTGGTGTCATCTGGAGTCTTTTGTCTCCACGTTGTTGGATGGATGCACCGACGTCGATGATGGCTACCACAACCAAAGCAAAAACCAGTATTGAGTTTGCCATTGTTATTTTTTAAGACAGCAGATTCGGAAACAGTTTTTGAAAATGTCAACTCTCCAACCGTGCTCGCTTTTATGGACACTTGTGATAAGAAAGCTGAGAAAATTGAGGGTTTTTTTAGAGCTGTTTTGCCACTTTAGCTGTGTGTTTATTATACCGCAATCATGATTCGGTTCGTAGGTTGAATCCAATGTCATGCTGATAATGTCAAGTATGCTCGAAGTAACGATTTTTATAATTTCCGTTATCTGCATTTCTCTGGCTTCTCTACTTTTGCGATAAATGCTATAATTTTTGTAGATACGTTACGATGAACATTAATTCTCTCGAATCGGCATTATCTCCGGATAGGAACAAAAAACATTTACACGTTTATTAGTGATTAGCTGCAACGTCGTTCAGAGTTGTGTCTTAAAATTACAATTAATTCTTACATTTTTTAAGCAAAGCAGTCAATCAGTTCGTCCGTCAAGACTTTTGACTTTTGAAAGAATATTTTCTTTTGTCTTCGTTTCGATAAAAATAATAAGCAGTCAAAATTGTTTATCTGATATATTTAGACGCATTTTAATAATAATTTTCATTAGCGTTTAACAACAAACGTATCGATTTTAATATTTCGCACAAACGACACAGTTCAATCAGTGAAAAAATTGAATCCAATCTACGTAAACAAAACTGAAGTCGGTACTTTCGCAGACGAACTTGAGGTACATGTCTTGTACGCCTTTCGCCGCCGGGCTGTAGTCCAGAAATTGAGTGACGGTCAACCAGACTGGCTCGGATTCGGTGTTGCCCACACTGACTGTGTGGAAGGGCGAGGCATCTGGTGATCCCAAAGCAAAGTGGATCTGACCCCATTCTTCGCCATACCCGTAGACCACGTAATTGGCAATCCGGATGCTTATTCCCGTGGCGCCCTCGCCAAAGTCCACCTGGGAGTATCCCACGTAGTCGTCCATGCTGATGTTGTCCAGGTATGTGATGTTGCCTACGGTGGTCACATCCACGCCGTATGAGTAGTTGAGGTCCTCGGCTTCGATTTCAATGTACGTGTCCAGGGTCAGTCCTGGCGTCATATGCAGGTGTGTCTTGGCATCACGTTGTAGGGTTATCGGAAATTCGTTAACTGCCCGGACGCTGATGGTAGTCATCGCAACCAAAACAAGAACCAGAGTTGTGTTTGTCATAATTATTTTTTAAACAAATGTTTTAGCGTTTAGATTTGCCTCAGTTTTCTATTTCGTCAAGTCAGAGAAGCGGTGCTCGCGTTTAAAGTCTGTTCGGTCACTTTAGATGTGCTTGGTAGCTACTGTAATCATGATCTCTGTTCCGGTCCATAGGTTTGTTCTTCATGTGATGCTTTTTTCTGATATTGTCTCAAGTACGCTTGAAGAAGCTATTTTTATATCGAGAAACATGAACTTCGGGACAGACCGAATTTTATAGTTTCTTCTTATCTGTATCTCCCTTGTTACTTTCGCTGTATATGGTACCATTTATTTTTATAGATTTTTTATATGTCCCCAGTAAAACGCTAACAAAATCAATAAACACTAAATTTAGCCAAGATTGTAATTGGAAATCCGTTAACTGCTTTGCTGATGACAATTGTTACCCAAATCATTTCAATCATTACCAACTTAATTATTCCAAATGCCATACATTGGCAACCTAGCTACATTTTAAACATCTCAAAAAGTATGTAAATTATTACTTGAAGAACGAGTACTTCAATGTATGTATTTTTTTAAATAATAAATCATGTATGTATTATTGTATAGATAAATAGTAAAAAAATCAAAAGAAAAAAAAAATATCATTCATTTCACTTTGAAATGATTGTGATCAGTAGCATCACCTGATCGAAATAAAAAGTCAATCGTTTACCAGTTATAGGAAATTATAGTTTTTTAAAATTCCGGTTGAATCTCACAAATATTTTCAGGATTACAATTTATTCTTCAATTATCAATTATCAGAACAGTTGATCAATGGAAAAACTGAATCCAATCTATGTATGCAAAAGTGCGGTCATAGCTTTCGCAGGAAAATTTGAGATACAAGTCTTGCACGCCTATCGCTGATGGACTGTAGTCCAGAAATTGGGTGATGATCATCCAGGCTGGCTCGTTGTTGGTGTTGCCCACGGATACTGTGTGGAACGGAGTAGCTTGAAGAGATCCCAGGGTAAAGTGGATGTGAGCCCAGGACTCGCCGTCAACCACCCAGGGGGCAATTCTGATGCTTACTCCTGTGGCACCTTCACCAAAGTCCACCTGAGAGTAACCTACGTAGTCTTCATTGCCGATATCGTAGAGGTATGTGACGCTACCATTGGTGATAACATCAACGCCGCTGGAGTAACTGCGGTCCTCCGCTTCTATTACAATGTATGTGTCCATGACCAATCCTGGCGCCACCTGATGCCTCTTGTCATCGTCTCGGTCAAGAGCTGATGTTTCGATGGTCGTGGTGAGCACTATAACCGTAATAATAACCAGTATTGTGTTCCTCATTTTTTAATGATTAGGGATTTGGGCAAAAGGTATATCTTGCTGCTCGGTCGTTCTACCCTTGGTCAATTGATCGAGCTCTCTTTTATAGCTGATCACGTATTATCCAATTAGTTAACCTTTTAAAATTTACGATTTTTGAGTGTCAGTTCATCAGCGATTTCAACAATGTTATTTTTTGCAGGCCGTTGCAATCGTAATCTTTGCTCCGGTTCATAGGTATCTCACATTAATCTGCTGCTGTTCAGATTTTCCGATCCTGAAAATGCCTGTATTATTACGTACGTGTATATACGGTTTTTCCACATATTGTTGAGTGGTGTGGTGTACATTCATTTTCGAGTGCTCATAGTTAAGAACTTACTTGATAACGACCTACTCTGTATTTTTAGAGTTTCCACTTGTCTAACTTTCATATTTATTTATTCAAGCTCATTATGATACGTAGCATGTAGTGTCTAACACAGTCACATTTAATAGTTAGGAAATGAAGTAATCACAAAATACAACTATATATATGTATATCATTTGAAAACAGAGACAGCAAAAAAATCCAAACAAAACCCAGATCTCGATTGCAACATAATTTGAAGTTTCGGTTTATGTCACGACAATGGTGCCACACAACATATGATTTTTAATTTTTTTTTTGGTTTTTTCCAATCACCGCATATACGTTTAAAATAAAAAAAGTAGTTTCTTCTCATGTGAAACAGCACAGAGATAGCTTATTATAAATATAAAAATAATTAGAAAATCAGGATATGAACAGAAATATATCACTGGCAGCGTTGGAGAGGATTCTTGAGCGGAAGAATAGCGCTGTCATCGTCAGCGCCGTTCGGCAAGACGAAGTCGTCATATTTAAATTTTCCGGTGAAGCGATGGTAACGGTTAAAACTAAACTGCGCTGATATCTCAAGAAATACTCAAAATTGAGACCTCAAATAAGCTACGTTAACTTAGATATTTTCGGAACTTCATTCAGTCCAGAATTCATGGCATTGTGTTAGGTTACGCTGTTCGTAATATCCTAGTTACACTCAATGTAAGCATGCTTCAAGTTCAAAATAAGATATTGATGAAATGCTGGAACATAACCATAAACGTAGCAACAAGTGACACGAGAGTTTACTGAATCACTTTCATAAATTACCGCAAAAAACGTACATAACAGTAAACAATTTCTTATATACTCTGTATAAGATAATAATTAACTGGTTTGCTGGTAATGTACCGGTATGGAACACCAAAATGTAAGTAGATAATACAAGAGATGGAAATGTCGCTCAATAAATTAGGATAATATATCGACATCGACTGAGAAACAAAAACAAAGAAAAACTGTAAGAATTATACGAGAGAATAACAATGTGTTTAATTCAATTTGTCATACTATGGTATTGTTTTGCAGTTTCTTGAATTTACGATCAATTCAAGTTCAGTGATTAATTATAATTATTATTATACAGTCTGTATTTTATGACCAAATTCTTAATTAGCAATTATATAATTCAAAATCATCATTGCTTTACAGTGCATGGTTTCCTTAGTTAACGGAAAAACTGAAACCAATCCACGTAAGCAAAAATTGGATCAGTACTTGAACATATAAACTTGACGTAAAGATCTTGAACGCCTGTAGCAGCCGCGCTGTAGTCCAGAAACTCGGTGATGGTCATCCAGGATGGCTCGTCGTAGATGTGGCCCACGCTTGTAGTGTGGAAGGGTTCACCATCTGGGGATCCCAAAATGAAGTGAATCTCTGCCCATTCCTCTCCTAGAAGCACCCAAGGAGCTATTTGGATGCTGACTCCTGTGGCGCCATCTTCAAAATCCACTTCGTAGTAACCTACATATTCATCGTTGCTTAGATCGTCAAGGTAGGTAATGTCGCCATAGCTTATGTATATGCCTGGGCTGGATATGTTGAAGTCCTCAGCCTCGATGTTGATGTATGGGTCCATGGCCAATCTCGGAGCCACATGGCGTTTCTTGGCATCATCTCGTTTAAAGATCGATGCACCAGTGCTGGTGATGACCACCGCAACCAAAACAAGAACAAGCGTCGTGTTGGCCATTTTGATTGTTGTTTAGAAGTACGGTGGTACGATCATGTGCGCAATCGCTATGTTGTACCAAGTGTTAAAATGCTCACTTATATAGGCATACGGTTAGCAGGATGTTTGTTATCAATTATCGGCACTTACATAATTTTGGATTGGATTGGACCCACTTTGTTCCATTGTTTCATGAAATGTCGATATCTCACCACGAGTTCAGAGGTTTCTACTCGTAAGAGATGACTTTGCTGTCATGATAAGTTTGAAGTAGTCACAATCAATGTTTTTTTCTAAGAATTTTCACTTGCGTTGAATTTTGTACGTGCGGCACGTAGATTAAAAGCATTTCATTTCGAACATTATCTATTTTTTAACTAACCTACACTTTTGACATGTTTAAATGTCGTCAACATTGAGGCTTACCAAAGCAACAAATTTATTTTTAGACTTGCCAGTATTTATTTTAACAACACAGCACAAACTAACGAATTATGCCCTCACCTTTTACTAAGTGTATTGTTTACTACCTGCATGTGTGTGGTATGTACGTTATGTAAGCTACTATGTTTGTTATGTGTAATATTTGAATTCAGTAAAAAATATAGTTAAAAAAAATTCGAAAACCCATATTATGCGATCGGCATAGCGTTGTTCAATAATTTGACGCCAACCATTCCCAGGATTATGATCACAACAAATTAAACGATTTCGAATATTTTCTGTCATATATATGAAACATTTTGCAAAGTCATTAGTAAAGCTAGCAGAAAACGATGAGTACCCAGCACGATGCTCTGGAAACCCACCATCCGTCCATTTCATCAAATTGCTGTCTGAGGGAAAGTCTTGTATTTTGGATATGTGAGGTTTTAAATTGCATAAAAAGCAAATCATGAAGCGCTTCACAAGTTACTTCGTCAACCTCGTCTTAATCTAGAGGCATATGTACCATCTACATGTATATTTCATAGATTGATGTAAATTAATACGGGGAAGATCTTAGGGTTTCCGCTAAGACGCCTACGCTGGTACGGACCCGAAGCTTCGTTCCTCATTGTAAAAAAGATGTATCATAATTTTAATTTCTAAGAATAATTAACAGAATGGTTCGAGTTTTTACTCGTTTATACAAATTACTTGCAATTTGTTTACCCTAATAGCATGCCCCATAAATGAGAATTCATTATTTTCTAGTTGACAATGTGTTCGTCATATTACATTAAATACAATTGCAAATGTGACACAAATAATCGACATTCACTAGTTTATCTGAGTCTGAGAAATAATTTCTTTCGAATTATTATTTTAAATATTTATTTGTGAACAGGGGCTTGAATATATTTTTTAACAGCTGCATCATGTTATTAATATTGAATAGAAACACATTTTTTATTCATTTGCGTATTGTTGATTTGACAATCGCTTCTAAATCATCCATGGTCACGGGATGTGGTTTGCCCCTCCTCACCGGAAAAACTGAATCGAATCCAGGAAAGCAAAAGCTTGGTCAGAACTTGAACACACAAATCTGAGGTAAACGTCTTGAATGCCTTGTGCCGCTGCACTGTAGTCCAGAAACTCAGTGATGGTCATCCAGGCAGGAGTGTCATTAGTACTGTATCCCACACTGACGGTGTGAAAGGGTGTGCCATCCGGTGATCCCAAAACGAAGTGAATCTTTGCCCACTCCTCCCCATACAACACCCAAGGAGCTATATGGATGCTGACTCCAGTGGCGCCATCTCCAAAGTCCACCTCGTAGTAACCTACATAGTCGTCGTTGCTTAGGTAGTCCAGACAGGTGATGTTGTCAAATATTACCGCCGACACTCCTGAGGTGATGTTGTAGTCCTCGGCCTCGATGTCAATGTACGTCTCCATGGTCAATTTTGGCTTCACATGACGTTTCTTGGCATTGGTACTTTGCGAGATTGATGCACAGATGCCGGTGATGATCATGTCAACTAATACAAGAGACAGCGTCGTGTTGTTCATTTTGATTATTTCAAGTGAACGAGTGTATTTAGTCGTATTTGAAGCGCAAACACTCTGTCTTACCAATATAAATTCTGTCTTTTTTATAGGCTATTTATACGGTATACGAGCAAATTTGACAAGATTTTTATCAGAAATTTTGAATTGCCCACTTAATTTGGCCAGTTATCGATATCTAAGTTCGGGTCCAGAAGTTCCTTCCTATTATAAGTTAATTTTGTTCTGAGAAGTGTAAAGTGGTCTTGACACTATCTCTTAATTTAATTTTCACTTGTCTGTTTTTAGATTAAATTTATTTCTAAAATTTGCAGAGGTACGAACGAATATTATTAGTTTTCCTCTAACTGTGAGTCAATTTATTTGTAACAAGAATGCATCCTTGTACTCAGTATTCGGTTTTGTGCACGTATCTGTCAACAATTTTGAGTTCTTCTGCTCAGATTTGTGTGCCTTTTTCAAAAGAAACCCGCTGATTTGCTGACCAGTTTTATTAAGGTGTCCATTCAGTCAGATGAAACTCCATTTAATTCAATCCTTTGTCTCTAGCTCTGAGAGAAGTTTCTATCAAATTTGCATTTTTGTTGTCAGGTGTCATCTACTCTGTAGTCTCCGACTTCTGGCAATCTTGTAGATAAATACATGTAATGTTGCTGAATGCATTCCACAGTTTCCTGAACACTGTCTGACACTATTCATCTAATTTTTATTTTTTAATGTAGCATTACAAATTAAGACAAATAAATGCAAGATTGACAAATTATTTAATTCAAATTGTTGATTTGAAAACATATTTTTGGGATATATATATATTTATACATATATTTATATTTTTATGGGCAAATTCTTGAATGACAATTACTTGATTCAGAAACATCATTGATTTACAGTGCGAGGTTTTCTTAGTTAACGGAAAAACTGAAACCAATCCACATAAGCAAAAATTGGATCAGAACTTGAACATATAAACTTGACGTAAAGATCTTGAACGCCTGTAGCCACCGCGCTGTAGTCCAGAAACTCGGTGATGGTCATCCAGGATGGCTCGTCGTAGGTGTTGCCCACGCTTGTAGTGTGGAAAGGTTGACCATTTGGGGATCCCAAAATGAAGTGAATCTCTGCCCATTCTTCTCCTACAAGCACCCAAGGAGCTATATGGATGCTGACTCCTGTGGCGCCGTCTTCAAAATCCACTTCGTAGTAACCTACATATGCATCGTTGCTTAGATCGCTAAGGTAGGTAATGTCGTCATAGGTAGCTACATACACGCCTGAGCTAGATGTGTTGAAGTCCTCAGCCTCGATGTTGATGTATGGGTCCATGGCCAATCTCGGAGCCACATGGCGTTTCTTGGCATCATCTCGTTTAAAGATCGATGCACCAGTGCTGGTGATGACCACCGCAACCAAAACAAGAACAAGCGTCGTGTTGGTCATTTTTATTGTTGTTTAGAAGTACGGTGGTACAATCATGTGCGCAATCGCTATGTTTTACCAAGTGTTGAAATGCTCACTTATATAGGCAAAACATACGGTTGGCCGGATGTTTGTTATCAATTATCGCCACTTTCGTAATTTTAGTTTGGATTGGGTACACTTTGTTAGCTCCATTGTTTTCTAGTACCGATATCTTACCACGAGTCCAGAGGTTTCCACTCGTTAAAGTTGATTTTGCTGTTATGATTAGTTATAAAGTGGTCACGTACAATGTTTTTTCTAAAAACTTCCACTTGCGTAGATTTTTGATCTTGCGCACGTAGATTAAAATCGTTACTCAAAGTCAAGTTTTTCGGACATTATCTTATTTTAAAACTTGCCTCGACTTCGGTGTTTGTAAAGTGATGTATCTGAAGTGATATGTGCCCTCGTTTTAAGTGTCATCAGCATTGAGTCTTCCCAATTTAACGCCAGTCATTTGACAGATAGAATAAGTTCCAGGAATATGATCACATCAATTCAACGACTCCAAATCGTTTCTACCACATGTGACGGGTCCATTTCATAATTTAAAAAATGAAACATCACTACAAAATTCCAAATTGAAACAAATCCTAGATTGGCAAATTGTTTAATTTAAATTGTTGTTTTGGAAACATAATTTTGGGCGTTTTCGTGAATTGCCAAGCACTTTAACATCAGTGTTTATTTACAATTGTTTCCCGTTGTTTAATGGAAAAATTGAATCCAATCTATCCAAGCAAAAAGTGGGTCATAAGTTGCACATGTAAACTTGAGGTACACGTCTTGAACGCCTTGAGCCGCTTGGTTGTAGTCCAAAAACTCGGTGATGATCATCCAGGATGGCTCGTAAAGGGTGTTGCCCACGATTGTGGTGTGGAAGGGTTCACCATTTGGGGATCCTAAAATGAACTGAATCCGAGCCCATGCCTCACCTAGCGTAACCCAAGGGGCTATATGGATGCTCACTCCTGTGGCGCCATCTCCAAAGTCCACCTGGTAGTAACCCACGTAGGAGTCATCGGTGAGGTCGTCGAGGAAAGTGGTGTTGTCGTAATCGGTTACGATTATCACTCCTGCACTGGAGACGTTGAAGTCCTCTGCCTCGATGTGGATGTACGTTTCCAAGGTAAAACTTGGAGCCACGTAGTTTTTTGTGATTGGTGTACTGCTGCCGGTGATTGCCACCACAACCAGTACAAGAACAAGAGTTGAATTTGTCGTCATTGTTGTTGTTTTAGATGTACTAGCAAAATTGAGGATGCTGTACTTGTACTTGTATATTTACAGAGCAATCAATTTTGATAACATTCCTGTTGAAAAGTTCCCCTTTATATAGGCAATATTCATGTATTTTGTGCTTGGATATGCTATCAAATATCGAGATTCGGTTGCCCTCTTCATTAGTGCCATTGTTTCTTTCATAATCAATATCTAAAGTCTGATCAAAACGTTTTTATTAGTTGATTGTGCTATTTGGACAGTGTCAAGTGCCACTTGTAACGTTTATTATTTTTCAGAATTTCCAAAATTTTTGATTTTTGTAGTTGATTATTTCAACATTTATGATTATGGTTCAGTTTTTTAATTACCTCATGTAAATATTTTTCTGACAATTTCATAATAAAAGTTTTTAAAATGTAGCATTAAAAAGTGACATTAATTGTGGAACACTTAAACTATTGTTTCTCCGTGACTGATAAAATATTTTATAACAGAAACATTTTTCATACATTCGTCTCAAAATTAGCATTGGTTTACAAGTGATGTTTGCCTCCTTAATAGAAAAATTGAATCCAATCAATCAGAGCAAAAAGGTCATCATTATGTGAACACACGAACTTGAGGTACACGTCCTGTGTGCCTACTGCGGCTTCACTATAGTCCAGAAACTCCGTGATTGTCATCCAGGCAGGCTCGTTGAGGGTATTGCCCACGCTGATGGTGTGGAATGGCTCGCCATCCGGTGATCCAAAAATAAATTGAATCTGTGCCCATTCCTCACCTGGCAGCACCCAAGGGGCAATATGGACGCTCACCCCGGTGGCGCCATCTCCAAAGTCCACTTCGTAGTAACCCACGTAGGAATCGTCGCTGAGGTTGTTGATGTAGGTGATGTCGTCATTAGTTACTATACTCACTCCTGCACTGGATACATTGAAGTCTTCGGCCTCGATGTCGATGTACGTCTCCATAGTTAAACCTGGCGCCACATAGCGTTTCTTGACGTCATCATGACCTTGTAAGATTGATGCGCCGATGCCGGTGATGGCCACAGCAAGCACTAGAAGGATCACAGTTGTGTTCGCCATTTTTATTGTCTTTTTAGATGTGAGTTAGTATTTACACAGTACATGCACATGTGCTTGTAGTTGCTGCTCATTCAGTCTTTCATTCCAAGGCTAGCATACGTGGCTTTTTATACGTGAAACATTGTGGTCAGATATTAGTCTTGGAGTTGTCAACTGACTTCATGTGTGACATTTTTTCTTCCATTATCGTTATCGTAGTTCGGGTCCAGAGGTTCATATTAGGTGATTTACAGAGTAACTGTTATAAGCGCTCTTTTATTTTCCGTCCTTTTTACATCTTTATTATCCTTCAGCTTGTTTAACTCATATACAAAATTCTTTAAGGAATATTTGTTTCATAAATGAGTACTCTGCACATGGTTTTATAAATGTTTTATGCAGGTTTTATGCATGTTATTGTGTAGTCAGCGCTGAACTCTTCTAAAGAACCAGCACATTTATTTTCTCATCATCCATTGTAATCCTAGGCAAAGACAAGGTTTCTGCAACATTACGAGTGATTTACAAACCAGCATATATTTACATGTACTGTTTCATTTAACCAGTCTATTGATTGTTGGTAATCCCAGGGGATAAAACATTCAATTATCCATACAACGAATACTCATCAAAATGTACTATCAATTTTTTCATTTGTAAAACAACTTTTTTATTATTATAAAAACGTTTTCATGTGTGCAATAGATTCATTCATCTGATAATAGCCAAATACCATACATTATCGATTATAGATAGATACAGCTAGACAAAATTCTTGAAAAGATAAATTAGATTACATTACAGACAAGTGTTTTCAAATTTAGCATTACGATGAATAAAATAATTTCAGAATCTGTATAGGTTTACAGTGGGGTTTCATCATTAACGGAAAATTTTAGTCCAATCTATTCATGCAAACAGTGGGTCATTATCTGCACAGTTAAACTTGAGATACAAGTCTTGAAGGCGATGATCGAGGGCAGTGCTGCCCACGATTATGGTGTGGAAGGGGCCGGATGTCATCTGGTGGCCCCAAAATGAAGTGAATCTCTGCCCATTCCTCACCATAATTCACCCAAGTTGTTCACAAGCAGGTTATTGAATCATAATTGGTTAATGGAAAAATTGAATCCAATCTATGAAAGCAAAATATGGATCATAACTTGAGCACACAAACTTAAGGTACACGTCTTGAACCCCTTGTGCTGCTCTGTAGTCCAGAAACTCGGTGATGACCATCCAGACTGGCTCGGATTCGTAATATCCCACAGAGACTGTGTGAAAGGGCGCACCATTTGGAGATCCTAAAATGAACTGGATCTGTGCCCAATCTTCTCCATTCATAACCCAAGGTGCTATATGGATGCTCACTCCGGTGGCGCCATCACCAAAGTCCACCTCGAAGTAACCTACGTAGTCATCGTCACTAAGATAGTCGAGGTAAGTGATGTTGCCATCTGTCACCACCGTCACTCCGGACGAGACGTTGAAGTCCTCGGCTTCGAAGCCAATGAACGTCTCCATGGTCAGTCTTGGGATCACCTGGTGATTCTTGACAACATCACGTCGTAGGATTGCCATTTCGGCGCTGAGAATGGCGACTGCAATCAGTCCAAGAAGCAGTGCTGTGTTTGTCATTTTCATTTTTTTTAGATAATAATGCTAGGGTGTTTACAAGAACGTGTTCATGTAGTTGCGCTACAATTGTTTTGCGTAACCTTATACTCACAGACTAGCTTTTTGTTGTAACCAATGTGGTCCCTTGTTCGTCTATTAATAATCAATGTTTCTTGAGTGGAGTTATTGCCACTTCATTTGTGCCATTGTTTTTGATCATTAGAAAAAAATTGATAGCCGTTTCCAACATTTTTATCAACGTCGTTTCCACAATCGTAGTCGTAGCTCCGGTCCGTAGGTTTTTGAAACTAATCTACCTATGATCTTGCACCTTAGTTTTCGAATGACATCTATTGTATCAAAACATTCATTTTCTTAGTAGAACTGTCGTATTTGAACGAAAGTGCTTACATATGCAAGTAGCGTGACGTCATAGGTCCGCTGTTTACAGAACTGCGAATAGCCAAAGTTCATACCTATACTCCATAATTGCCCCTCGGTTTCGAATCCATACTTGAGGATAAATCTTAAAAGAAAGCGTGTGTCATCAGTGAGGACGGTTAACTCCTAATAGTTAAAAAAGGAATTATTTCATAGAAAGGTGATTTTGTTCTTTTGGGATTGAGGTCAACCGTAGCTCTTCACACACTTGTTCACACATCTTGGTTCATGTTAAATCGGCTCTGTGAAATGATTGAATGCGTAATCACTAATGGAAGCACTCGTTAGCAGTGTTTATATATTTTTTAATGCAAATTTTCATGATCGGAGACATGTTTCATTGTCGGCAATCATTTGAAAGGCCGCATGGGTTTAGAATCTGGTTTCAACATTAACGAAAAAATTGGATCCAGTCTAAATACGCAAAGTAATTGTCGTAACTTGCGCACACAAACTTGAGGTACACATCTTGAACTCCTTTCGCTGCTGAACTGTAATCCAGAAACTCGGTGATGTTCATCCAGACTGGTTCCGTTTCCGTGTAGCCCACCGTGATGGTATGGAATGGTGCCGCATCGGTTGACCCCAAAATAAACTGGATCTGTGCCCAGTCCTCGAGATACACGACCCAAGGGGCTATGCGGATGCTGACTCCCGAGGCGCCATCTTCAAAGTCCACCGCATAGTAGGCCACGTAGTCTTCGTTGCCAAGGTCGTTGATATAATTGAAGCCACTGTCGTATGACACTACCACCCCGTAGGAATTATTGTAGTCCTCGGCCTCGATTTGAATGTACTGGTCCATGCCGAACCCTGGTACCATCTGACGTTTTTTGATGTCATATTGATGGAGTGTTGATGTAGTGACGCTGATGGTGGTCACCACAACCAATGCAAGGATCAGTGACGAGTTTTTCATTTTCACTTTTTTTATTTACGCTTTTTCGAATCGATCACTCTGCCTAACCAAACTCAGAGCATGCCTTTTATTGTTGTAAATGATCTATCGCCTGTTCTACTATCAATAATCTACAGTTATTGTGTGGAGTTGCTCACTTAAATTGTACCATTGTTGTTTCCATAATCGTAATCTTATAGTAGATGCGGTTCATAGGTTTATCTTTCAAGTTGATTCTGGATTGTTGGTGTTCATTTGTGCTTGTTTGTCTGAGATCAAAAAGCACAAAAACAAAGGAATGGAACGAACAATAAAAACTCGATTCCGGCTTTTAGCTGTTCCATATTTTTCTATTCGTCTTTCAAAGGTGACCTATTTGGCTAGATGGATTATTTGCTGTATTCCTTTTACAGCTGGAACAATGTTAAAAATTAAAAGCTCAGTCAAATTTCAATGTTATCAAAAAATGCCAATTTTTGGTTACTTCAATTGTTCGCATTCGTAAATTACAAACGTCTCAAATTTCCTTTGATGTGCATACATTAGTCATCATTCAAAAATTGGTTGTTGAGAGTAAAAATTGTCAGGAACACCAATTTCTAACATCCATTCACCCATTTTTAATCTGAGATTGACAAAATATTTTAATACAATGGTTTGGTTGACACAGCTCATACAATTGTTATTTTTTGTTATAAAATTGGCAATCACTTTTCATAATTATTGATGTACAATCTTTTCGATTGTCGGGCATTGTTCAGTGGAAAAATTGAATCCAGTCCAGGTAAGCAAATCGTGGGTCCCCGATATCACAAACGAATTTGATATACAAGTCTTGAACGCCAACTACCGGGGTGCTGTAATCCAGGAACTCTGTGATGGTCATCCAGACTGGCTCGGCGAGAGTGTTGCCCACGTTAATCGTATGGAATGGGGAGTTTTCATAGGATCCCAGAATGAAGTGGATCTCTGCCCAGGATTCATCGGCCAATATCCAGGGGGCTATTTGGATGCTCACTCCTGTGGCACCATCTCCAAAGTCCACCTCCAAGTAGCCGACGTAGTCATCGTCGCTGAGGTAATCGAGAAAGGTGATGCCGCTGTCGGTGTACACCGACACGCCGTCATTGGAGACGTTGAAGTCCTCGGCCTCGATGTCGACGTAGACTTCCATTGTCAATCCTGGATCCACGTGTTTCTTGGCCTCTGGGCGTCGTAGGAGGGATGCTCCCACAGTCATGGTGGCCACCACCACCAAAATGAGAACCAGCGCCGCGTTCGTCAGTTTCATTTTTGTTGAGGTTATGGAGACTGAATTTGCAGCTCGAATTGTTAGAACTTATTTGGTGCAAGTCGTTCTCCTCGCTTTTATAGTGATTGTCTATAACAATTTTAGAATCGATGTTTTCGGATTGATGATCAATCAACCACTTCACCTTGTTTGAGTAATCGTAATCTCAATGGTTCACAAGTTTCTAAAGATGGTCTATCGGTATCGGGCTGATAATGCATTTTTTAAAGGCAGGTTAAATTTAGGATGTCCGTTTAGACCTAACGCTCATTATCCCTTAATTGTGTTACAAGAATGTGTATCAATTTAGATATCTTTGATCTTGGGGTCATATGGTACATTCTGAAATATGTATCTTAAACTTTCATTCGATTTGTATGCTGGGTTTCTACTTGTGTCACGAATACCTGGGACACCGCGATCGCTAAATGAAAATCGAAAAGGCGCCTTTATCTACAAGCTTTTACGCCGGTTCATTCTCGACAGTTTTAAATAAATCACTTGAGCACTTTAGGCACTGGTTGTGCACATTTTCGACACACTAACTCACAACAAATAGAATCAGGAATAACGTCGAAGACAGCATTTATTCATAAATATATATATAATTTGCTTTGTTTGCACGATGTTCCATTAAAAAAAATACACATGGGATACATTGCATGCATCATCCCCCGTTCATTGAATAAATACGTACTGTATCAATACATACGCAAATTTGCCATCGGATGTAAATATCCAACACAAGTTTTTCGAATTTTAACAAAGTATTTTGAACAAATTGTTAAGAAACGTAATTTGGACATTATATTTTTTTTTGCGAATTATAAATTTCTTTTTGTAGTACAAGAAAAAATAAAAATTCAGCATGGACAATGTTTTAAATGATCAGCGGAAAAATTGAATCCAATCCACGAAAACATATCGTGGGTCAGAAATTTCGCAGACAAACTTGAGATAAACGTCTTGAACGCCTTGCGCTGCTGCACTGAAGTCCAAAAATTGGGTGACTGTCATCCAGACTGGCTCGTCGTAGGTGCTGCCCACAGTGATGGTGTGGAAGGGTTCACCTACTGGTGATTTCAAAATAAACTGGATCTGTGCCCACTCCTCCCCAGTCAGAACCCAAGGAGCTATTCGGATGCTGACTCCAGTGGCTCCATCTGCAAAATCCACCTCGAAGTAGCCCACATAATCGTCGTTGCCCAGGTTGTCGAGGTAGGTGATGTTCCCGTTGGTGTAAACGTCCACGCTGTTGGAGACGTTGAAGTTCTCGGCCTCGATGTCAATGTACGTATCCATGGTCAGTTTAGGCACCACCCGGATTTTCTTGGAATCGTGGCGTTGTGTGATTGATGCACCGACGCTAATGATGACCACCATTACCAAAACCAGACCCAGAGTTGAATTGGTCATCTTCGTTGTTTTTTAATGTTCGTTAGATCGTGTGCAAGTGCGTGGATTTGCAATTACGTGCACGTATATCTCTCTGGCCAGCTCCGCGTCAAGCAGGTTCGGGTATTATACTATTTTGTACACGTACTAGTGCATGACAATAGCTATTTTAGTTCAACAATTTTTTATCCACTTAAGTGCGATTCATTGTGTTATTAATTTCGTTATCTTAGGTTCGATACACGCACAAGTTTACGTAGTGTTGACAGGTTCTGATAATGCCCCGTCCGAATCTCACAATCTCAGCTAACGCTGCGTTATTTTTAATTAATGCGATTATGTTGTAAAACAATCGCGCATGTGTATTAAAATATTTGCAAATTATATAATTGTGTCCTTCGTATTTCTTTAATCTACTTTTCTACAGTATACAGAGTACACATGTATACATGTAAATTTTGATTGCAGAAATGTAATTTTTGCTCTCGGATTTGTAAAAAAATGAGTCTTAATTTTATCTTATTATTTGGTTTTCTACGAGTATATTCTACGAGAATATTCCTTTTAACTACTCTTTTTAAACTACATTTAAAAATCATAAATAAAGTGTTTAGTTTTTTAATTAACTTTATCAATGAGTTGAGTGTAAAATTGTTCGAAAATGGCCATGCGCATTGAAACCCGACATATAATCTGTATGTATATTTTGGTCATGTACTGTACGCACATGTGAGCCCGAAATTTATCGTATTTGTTCTTTATCTCATTCCAACGTAAACACGGCATTACATCTGAAGAAACATTGAATCATTTATCTGCCAAGTGCCCTCACTTTCCGAATCTCTCTCGCCCCTATTTTTTCCTGCTTTTGTCGTATTTTTCTTCGTGGGCTTTCTTTTGCCCGATCGCGTCTTAAATCAGGAGCTTAAGACGTACGCGAACTTTCGAACCTGTTTTTCTGCAGATATCCATATAGATCCAACACTGTATATTCTTTACCTATACTGAACCTCATAGACACTGAACCGCCGCTGCACCGCTGAACTGAGACACCGCTGTTGCCATCGTCCTATACATACTCGTATGTCCTCCCTAGACCCATCGTCTATTTGGTTAACAATGCAAACGTTCCATGTATTCATATAGCCTTATTCCAAGTGGAACGATACACTGTAAAAAAAATATTACTTTGTTTTGCTGGCATTATTGCGTTCTAGAATTTTTATCGAAGAAACTATGTTAAAGGTAACCAATCGCCCATTATTAAACGCTCCATTCGACGAATGGGGGATTTGGATCCCTGAGCGCTTCCAATGACGACAATTTGCAACCTGTCGTCACCTATCAAGAGACGAAACGGGTGGGCCACTTGATGATAGGGCACAGAGCGGATAGCTTCAGCAGCAATAGAAATGCACCGGTGGGTCTCGCGAGGGCACGCACATACCGCCACCAACATTGATACGACGACGCCCGCAGTCATAATCATCTTTCCCAAATCCGGGCCGCCCCCGTCGCATTCTCTCTCCCTGTTTTTATCATCCCGAAATCCCCAAATACACGTGCTGGGGAGGGCGTGGAGAAGGAGGCTGGCGATTGTTTGAGCGCGCGCGCGCGGCGTCGAATCTGGCGACACGGAAAACGTCATTTCCCGCATTTGCATACAAATAACATGCAGCGCGCGTCGCGGGGCGAAGGCGGCGGCGGCGGCAGCTTCACAGCACAGGCTTTCGTCTGAGAAGATCATGACGAGCAAAATTGGAAAAAGATGAAATTGATCAGTATCTTTTTAAGCCTATATATGCAATGAGGCGGATAGGAATATATAGGTGGAGCGGTATGGCTGGGAGGGTCTGGATGAGGAATGGGGAGGGGGGGGAGTCGAAATGCATTTTGTACGAGCTTATAGAGGTAAAAGGGATCGCATTGTTAGATGAGTGGGGGAGAACAAGTTCAAACTCCTTACCGCGACCCCTCCTCACTCCTTCGCCCTCCTTTTCTGGTAGTTTTTATTTTATGGTGTTTCGGGGAGACGCCGAATCCTTCAGGGATGTCGGAACAGGAGTACATAAGCCGTACTATTACAATCCAGTGTGAATTTTGTTTGCTATCGCTGCGCAATGCACAAATTATCTCATCAACTTTGTA
>JAQGBY010000774.1:0-37219 GCA_034698785.1 Mycogona germanica | reverse complement strand
TTCTCTCGCCCGAAAAATTCCGAAGGTGTCGGCCGGAATCGAAACCGCGATCACGGGCTAAGAGGCGAACGCGCTACGTCTTCGACCACTCGACACCTCTTTCTGGCCGACTGACAGACGCTTGATCCAAAAATAAAGTTTGAGAACAACCTTTAATAATATCCTCATTACACTGACCACGCATGCATGACTCAAGCGCGTTTAAGGGGGTGGGGCGCGTTCAGATTTGGAGTTGGGCCCGAGTTCGTCGCATGATCGCACAGCGCGATTTTGAAATGAAATTCTTCTGACTCGTTTCTCCGTGGAAATGCCATTTTTGTTTGGACTCACAGGCGATGGCAATTTTGTATATCAGCACGCAGCACACTGACGATTTACGACGCATTAACCCCCGCCATAGGCCCCATCCGGGGCTGCTTGTTAATTGCAATTAACACATGAGTCGTAAAGTACGCAATGATCACAATTCACAAATTTGATTATGTGCAGGATAGGTTGCGTTTACACGAAAGAACATTGGGGTCCCCTCATATTAAGCCCAATTCATATTTCTCAAGCACGCTTACAGTGTAACTAGAGTATAAACAATTGACGCGTGACGTCAGAGAGAGAGAGAACAGCGCGCGCGCGTCGTAACATTTTTCTCACCCACCGTCAGAACGGCAGACGATACCCCTCAACCCCCTGTCTACCGTCACCATAATGAACTCGTCCAAAAATGGCCGCCAATATCACACGCAACGCGCGTCTGGCCCCCACAGCCCGCTTTGCTAGGCCCGTAGCCGCGCTCACCAACCGCTCTCTCACCACTCTATTCGCGCGAGAGTAGCTGCTACGGCGTGCGCTCGTCCTAGCTCCTTCCCCTATCCTATATTCATATACGTATGCGTGTGTGTGTTCCACGGCGCCGGCCCGCATGCTTCGCGAATCTCGGCCAGCTTTTTCTCGCTCTACGAAAATGTGAAGAAAAAAAAAGTGTCGGTGCGTGAAGCCCCTACGGATCGGTTTTGAAAAAAAATTAAACAACAAAAAAAGAGAACAGCTCCGTGTTCACATCATGTTCCCAGCAGGCCTGTGAGGACCGGCCTGACTCCACTGGATCACCGGAAGTGGTTTCCCTACGAGAGATTCGCTGGCCTTCGGTAACTGAGTGCGCTAGCGGTCCCCGCCAAACGCCGCCATATTCGCGCTTCCAACCAGCCTTGACCCGGGCATCTATTCCAACCGCTGTGGGGGGAACTTGTGCACGGCAGAATTGTCGAACGCGTCCGAGTGTCGCCCCCCCCCCATTAATTAATTAGAATTTGTGGGGGAGGTGAGAGGACTCGGTGACTCCATCACGCTTCCTTTGGTGAACAACGAGAAGCTCTTGTTGATGTGAACCCTAACTAACTGGATAGGCGCCGCCGCCATCGAAACGACAGTCCACCGTCGCTACATGTACTGAAATTCTGACTAGTTACGGCGGCTCTCTTTCACACACAACAACGGCGCAATCATGGATCGGTTTGAGGCTCTCGTCATCGCCTCCCTACTTCTCTGCACAATCGGTGAGTTGGAAACCAGGCAAATAACTTTTACTGGGAACTCGGAATTCCTTTAGTGATGGACCGTGGAGGAATTTATAACCGAGGGTTAAGTCCTCACCGGAAGCACGATTTCTAGTGTATGAGATATCGGTGCAACCCCTAATCGATGTGTATGGATGTGTCATGTACCATCGTAAATTAGACAATCTTTCCTAATCGAAGTGATTTTATTTGACCTTACAAATGCATTTCTTGAACCAACTTCACAGTCGATGTCAATGTGACAAGAAATAGAGAAACCTATTTCGTAGAAAACTTGTTAAATTTGGGGGCTGTGTGAATCGTGAAAACGCCGGCATTTTGTGGGTGCAAATCGATTACTGTTGTGGTCGATTGTTGATAATCATTATAATAAAAAAATAAGGGAAAATCCATTGATGCATTACACACAATGTACATGTACAGTGGTTGTGTGTTGAACTGTGTACATGTACAGGAATTGGTGGGCTGCCCACCTTCAATTTTTAAAAACTAATTTGTTTTTAAACGCCCAAACGCGAAATGTTTCAACTGTATGACCTACTACATGTAATGTTTTGTCGAATTTGGAAAATCCTCATCTTTTGTGCAACGCTTACAGCTGTTTCCGAAGGGGTGGGTGGGGCGCTGTAACACACAGCTGTCACACCAACATCTGTATACAATGTATATAAAGTTATACGTCTATTACGTACTGTATATCGATACATCTAAAAATGTATCGGTTTCCTGTGTAGATTCCTGCAACGATTTCTCAAAATGAAGAACGCGTTTCCTTCTCGTCGCGTCTCACCACGCTGTTAATGTTGTGATTGATTTTTAATCTTCGAAACAAGAAATCTCTCGAATATGTTACGCCCCTGAGCTGTCAGTATCTCCCCTGCAATTTATTTGTCATTCCTTCGAAGTACTGCCATTTGGCTCGTCATACCGGCTGGCCCCCTGTAAAAGGCCAGATGCCCATCCCTCCTCCCTGAGAGACCTTCTCTTATCAGCAGCCTATTTTTCTTCAGCATGCCGTCTCACCTTTTTTTAGCCAGGTACTGAAGCAACAACGTAACTGAGACAGACACAAATATTTGGAGGATATTCGAAAAGTAGCCAATTAATAAATAAATCGATAATCGGGTACGTGTGGCGATCCTTTGAGATATTAGGAAAATGTACGACTGCTGCTCACGTCACCGGAATAAATTTCGTGAGTAAGAAATTATTCAGGTTGAAGGAAGAATGTGAAGATAAAAGTGCGTCCAATTTCGTTAGGGTTCAGTTTGGTTGATTCCGCCAGTTCATTGTTTTTAATCTTAGTAAACTTTTGTTGGAAATCAGAAAACTGAATTTGATTTCATTTATGTGCTGGTTAGTTTGTCGACGATTGGTATCCGCGACTCTTTGGGCCGTTTCGAAAAATATTCTGCACGCCCGAGGACGACTCGAAGGTCAGCGAACTCGGTCG
Source organism: Mycogona germanica (assembly GCA_034698785.1). NCBI lineage: Eukaryota > Metazoa > Arthropoda > Diplopoda > Chordeumatida > Chordeumatidae > Mycogona > Mycogona germanica. The sequence continues at coordinate 34,195 of JAQGBY010000774.1, read as the reverse complement.
ATAGGGCTTTGGGGCTTTTCCCGTCCGACGTCTCTCAACATTTTTGGGCTTGGCCAAGTGTTGTGGTGGGCCGGCCGTACGTTGAGAATGGATACTCGTTCACTATATAGAATTCGCCGAGTTGTCACTGCACCAGTGCATACGCGTACACAACACACAGACAGACACATACGGGGCGGCGGCGACCTACATTCTTCGACGGACACAGTAACACCGAGCGAGGCGACTAGCTAACTAGCTTTTGCTGCGTTTCGCTTACTTGAGCCGAAGGCGTTTGTCGGGTTCAGGGGGAGACGTGGTTTGCAAACTGTGCCGAGGCACGTCGAGGTTTTGAAACCCCGGCAAGGCCACCAAAACTGGAGAAACAAATTGTGGCACCCCACACACCCTCGCAGTTCGGTTGGTTGAGGTGCGACGTTGCCAGGGGTCGATTCCCGGTGCGGGCTCTCTCGTCTATTCGATCCCGGGGTGCCGGTGAAAACATTCCACCATGCCTAGTGCGTCATGACGTACTGAGTGGGAGGGGTATAGAACCTCTTGTACTGTATAAAATATCCACTGCATTTGAAAACTAAAAATCGGACAAGTGAATAAACAAAACTGAATGTTAGATTGTGCGCGGAACAGCGTCGACTGAAATTTCGAAGATTGACTGGTTAATTTGACATAAATATTTTCCCCATTTTATTTGTTAGAAATTGATTGATTAAGTAACAAATATTTGCGCTCTCCGCACGCTTAAAGTGATAATAAACCGACACAGTAGTTAAAAATGCACAAGTACGACTCGTCGTGCCCAGTTGGTTTAGCGACTCACTGGTTTCGGCGGTCCCGAGTTCGATTCCCGGTGCGGGCTCTCGAAAGTTTCGATCCCGGGGTACTGGTCGTTCCCCCTCGCACAGTGCCTAAGCACCATGAGGGGGACGTAACGCCTGTAGTGCGGTTGATTACAGTTGATTGGAATAAAAAAAATATGAAAACATTTTATTTTTCTGAACTTCAGCAAATTATTTATTTTATGTTTCAAAAATCTAACTGGTAATTCCCACAGATCAGGTTAGGGCAGTAATCTGGAAATTTCAACTCAATATGATCATCTTGACTGGGGAGTGTGGGTATTTAGTCCGATTTCAAAGACATTCTGTCGAAATGTCATTGAAATGTTAAGTCTTGGGGGAAATTCTTGTTTTCATCTAGAAAGTTCGAAAACCGCAGCAGTGCTCCTGCTGTGTGCATCATCCAGCGCCGCCTAGTGCGGAGCTGAGTTTTAAATAGAAAATGCCTAGTCCTGCGTCGACGATCTACGTGATGCATTCGCCTAGCATGGGTCTGTCTCTCCGCTTATTACCATTTATACGATGTTGCCTACCTATCGATGATTTGAACGTGTTCGGGATTTGTATTCCAAACGCCGGGTTTGCTCGGCTCCCCATTTATAGCAGTTCGGCCATATTGGCTGTTCATCTGTGAGCCTAGCCAACATCCTCCGGATACCCATTGCCCACTTTGCGAGCTCTTCATATAATACCAGCGCTAAGACTGTCACAAGCGCAGGCAGTAAAATAATCACGGGTTCAATTCCCGGCCGAGATCTTTGAAATTTTTCGGGAGAGAAAAATTCTTACGAGAGCCATATTTGGGAATGTAACTATAAATCAGGTGCAGACATCACTACCCCGGGCGAGTCACTGACGTCATACATATATCAAGGAACAATACACTCTTAGCACTCAACTTTTAATATGTACTGTATATAATAATATAAATAGATTTCATTTTTGTTGATTTAGAATAGTGCTCAAATAAGCGATTCTCAGCTCTGGCATATTTAACACGGACTTAAATTGGCTTTTTGTACTCCCCAACACATGAACTAAGTGTTAATTAAAAAATATTTCTGAAAGTGTATAATCCATAAAATCATGCAAATTTATACTCTGGTCTCGGGAGGTTACATTGACTTGACCAGTTAAGGGATTTCTCGTACGTTTTATCGACGTCATCGCACGAGAATCGTTCAACTGCTAGACATGGGCGTGAATATTTTTTACGCCGTAAAACAGTTGTGTGGGTGGCCCACATTTTTAAACTTTTGGTTTAGACAGACGTTGGTTGTAACGCGATTTTACAGCTGGTTTTCTGTCTTTCCATTTTTTTTCTCTTTGGAGTCTTCAAATTCAGTTAACGGTGACTGCATCCAAAATGTAAAATTATCCTGTCCAAACTATAAAAATGCAGACTGAAAGGACGACTACGACAACACCGTGCGACCTCCCGGTCTACACTCAAGGATGTATATTGGATCAATATTACAGATTATATCAGATTTTAAGATCGCACGGAACCAGTTTTATCCGTTAAATATAAATTTTGTGGATTGGGAGAAAATATGTTTAAAATTATTTATAATTTGTTTATTCTCGAATCGGGATTCGAACCCAGAATCTCAGAACACAAAGAGAAATTTTGGGCTGGATGGATGTTGCTTTCATAATTACTCCACCTAGACATTTCCAGGGTTTCCAACTCGGAACCTTTTAGGGCGATTTTGAAATTTTGCTGTGAAATGCACCTGAAACAGCCGCATGTGCAACATTCGTCAATACAATCAACTGAGAATGAAAGGACGAGAAGACGGTACATGAACGTCCACATCTCAATTTGGTTATTTATTGGTCATACGTTGCATGGTGCATACATAACTGATGTCTAAGCACCATGAGGGGACGTAACGCCTGTAGTGCGGGTGACTACAGTTGATTGAGGAAGAAATACTTTCCATACTCTGAGATATTTATTTGTTAAGGTGGTCCACCAGCCAGTTCGTCTTAAATCCCGGGGTACTGGTGAAAATGTGTCCCTCACATAATACCTAAGCACCAACATACAGTAAAAGTTGACATACAGTAAATAAACAAAAAAAAAAGAACTGCAAAACCACTTTCTAAATCTTTTGACATTTGTTGTGCTTGACCAAGTGACGCCTGTCCAATTTGACATTTGCTCGTGAATTGTGCGCGGCGCCCTCTGTTGGATGACGTCTCTGTCTCTTGTCTACCATCCCCTTCGGCATCATGCAGCAGAAGTGTGGTATCTTTTTCCATTCTGCTCCCCCTGAAGAATGTAATTGGTTGCCCACTTTGCCTCACCGGCCAGTTGACAGCCACCGAGAGGTAGTCACGGACACGGCTCGTTAACTGCGCTTCACGGTGGAACTCTTTGACACCTGCGCTCATCGATCTCACAGTAGTGGACTTACAGTGCAGTGCAAGTCGGCGTTTAGGGCAGCACCTGTCCTAAATCTCCGGACATTTGCTACACAAAATCTGATATTTAAAAGAAAAAATTAGCGAATTAAATTTTGACAAATTATAATTTACATGAAATACAGGCTGGCCTATAAAAACGTTTCGCTGGAGATGTGATCATAAAATTGCAAATTTTTAATTTATTCCATTAAAATTTGGCACACATGTTGGTCATTCTGTTATTTATAAATTGACCTCGCGCACTGCAACTCCGTGACGTCATCATTCGAAATCTTAAGGTTCAAAGTGACGTTCGCAAAACGCGATGTCTGGGTGCATTAAAAAAGTAGTGGATTCGAAATTGATCTTAAAAATGTTAAAATGTAACAGAAACGTATGGCATTATACACACACATTAATGAAAGGTGACCAAACAAAATGAATATTTACAGTTTTAGTTCAAAGGTATCTGTTTTGACTGATCTGTTTTGGCAAGGAGACTATTTCGCGATTGAGAGGTCGATGCACTCGTAGCACAGTGAGCTAGCTGGTGTGCCATCTTGTTGCTTTAGAAAGTTTATTAGCTTTCTGGTTCTTTAATCATTTCTGTTTTAGGTCATTTTTGTTTATGTTTTGGATCATAAACAATAAAATTTGCAAATTCTTTGCAATGCCTGTTAGTTCAAGTCAAATTATGGATGATGTTGGCTTAGCACCAATTGTGCAACGTCTGAAATGTTTTGAGCATTGTGCGCAGTTTTCGGTCTTGCGCTTTCATGGCGGCGATCAGCACATCCACATTCATCAATATTGCGCAGAACCATCTTCAAGCCACCTAGCGTACAGTTTTTATCCGGAAATTCTTTTAGAAATTGCCTGGCGTTGAAATTGTTCGTTTTACGTAAAAACCAAATCGCATTTCTCTCTTGTATAACGAGCGCCACTTTGAACCTTAAGAATTCGAATAATGACGTCACGGAGTTGAACGTGCGCGAGACCAATTCATAAAAAAGTAAAGACCAACATGTGATCACGTTTCTAGCGAAACGTTTTCATTTAGGCCACCCTGTATATTAAAATCCAGAGATGGCATTGCGTCTCAGGAGGATTTGACTAATTTCGCTAATGACCATGCATCATTTTGATAATGATAGATAATTTCATTGCATACCTCGATTGGATAACTAATCGCTTATCATTTACTGTCTGCAAGGGATCCTGCGTAGGCAGTTAATATTTTGCGTCAATTTAATTTCGGGTGCGTGGATTTTCTGTGCAAATATTGCTGTTAACTAACTTTTCGTTCGTCCTTCCCATTTGGTCTAGTGGTTAGCGTTTGCCTACGCCATAGATCGAAGGGCAAACTCGCACCCGTAAAAAGTTCGTCCAACGGATTGACGTCACTATGGCACAATCAAAAATAATTACAAAAAAAAACTAGTCAGGTAATTATTCTTGGTTAGAAAAAAAAAAGAAATTCTGGAACTCTGTTCGCGATCAAGTTGCAGCAAACCATGCCGTTCAAACAGACAAAGACAATAATTGTTCTGCGTTGAATACGGCGTGCTTTTTCTTTCTGTCACACTGGCACACGGAACTGTCAAAAGCCCAAAAGCAGTCTCTTTTGTTTTCTGACTTGCCGCTGGTGCTCAATCTCTGTCTTGAGTTTGAGACACGCAGACGGTCCACACGATCAAAGGAAACTAACTCGTTGACGTCTGATGAAGCAGTTCAAGAGATTCGCTCAAATTCTTCGCCCGTGGCAATTGTACTTGCGTCGTCGCCTTGGCGCGCTGAAAGATCACTCGATCACCGCGGCTATAGTTGGGTTCGAAACAGTATACTGTGTGCCCCGGACATCAGTAGGGTTTCAGAGAAAACTTGGAAATATCGCGTTTCGAATAAGTTTGATTTCAACGCTTGAAAGATTCTAATTCGAACTGCAAATGTAGAAAATGATGGGCATTGCGCTAAGCTTCGCGCTAGGTGCAGCTCATCTCGTCACTTTAGCAGGTAACAAAAGGTTGTTTCAATTGCCTCCGCTAGAGGTGCATGGTGACCAATGGTGATGGAACGAACGCTTAACCAACTTTGACCAAGAAACTATCGATAGTTCTCTCATAATCGATCTACTATTGAATCGGCTGACCGAGTGTACTTTGGCACTATGAAATACTCGTAAAAATAATTATTATATAATAGGAGAAAACATTTATAATAAAAAATAGAGTTATTTCCAAACGGTGTCAACGTCTTGCGTGAATTCTCTGTTACTTATAAATCGGGACCAGCCATGAACCACAAGGGAATGGTAATTTTTCAAAATGATTTGAAAAACAGCTGCTACATTGTCAAGACTGTTTTGGCACGCTGCTCCAGGAATCCCTAGCCATCAAAAAACGAATTTTTTTGCACCAGTCGCGCACTTGAAATCTCATTATTTACCTGCTTGTAATGTGTTCTCTGTAAAGTGAGGAAACGCGACCAACTCAAAAGCGTAAATTGGTCCGGGTCTGATTCGCGTGGACAAAAGATGACGTATGGGCGGTATCGCCAGCATTAGAATAATTGCTAAGATCAGGTGACGTGTTTTAGTCTGATACGTGCGGTGCACAGTTTGATCATCTTTTCTCTGACATTGCGCTCGCTTACTCGAGAACAATATCGGTTTCCGTTCTCACTGGCATGGCACCATCTTCCTATTGTTCCACTTCCGCATTCGCAGCGCCCTCTTTGCTCGTCTCTCCACGCAATGGATAGGTCAGCGACATAAACGCGTACTTACGGTGCACCATGCGACAGTCAATAGAATCAATGATCATTCCCTGTGCTATTTTATATCCAGGTAATGGGAGATCGTGTCAAAACACTCAAAACGACAAATAGTTCGCAATTTTGTAACATTATCAGGATAATATTTAAATTGCATTGAAAATCTCAGATTTCCATTTGCGACAATCTAGCCAAAATGCCCATTTATAAGCACTTTTCTGGTATTTGACTACCGGTGGTTTTTAATTTATCGTGGAGCGATCCTCCGTGATGGTAACGCCAGCTGGTGGTTCTTTAGTTATCGTAACATATTGAAAACTAGGCAACTTATTATAATTATTTCATTCTTTCTAATAATCTTCACAGTTTTAAAACATACAATTAGAAGGTTTGATAAAAAGAATAAAAAGTGATCGTAAATTCCATAATATGTACCACGATAACGTCGTACATTTTATGGAACGAGCATTGATTTGGCCAGTTGGAGGTTGACGACTGACTACAGAGTATATGACCTCTTACAATGATTTGAAGGCGGCTCCTACTTACCTGCATAATGGGATTGGATTCGTTGCCACAAAAACCGAGAAATTGAGTGCCAGATAGGAACGGACCGGCAAACCTGACGCCGCCTGCCCCCCCGTTCCATAGCAATCAGGCACGGTGGCGCCACGTCTGTCGGAGCGTTCTCGTCATTTGTAGCGAACCTGCAACGCCAATGCCGAGACAATCGACGAGGTCGCGCGGATCACATTATTAGATCTGGAAAATAACACCAACTTCCTGGTTGCAATTTGATGCGCTATTCGCTCAAATGTATTATATGTACACATTATGTCCCACTGTATGCAGAAGAATTTGTTTAACCCCATAAGAAAAACAAACGGATGCCTAAAGCCACACATCAATAGGAATTTCGAAGTTTTCTAGAGGAGGCGTAACCGATGGGCGCGTCACACATTTTCACTTCATCAACTCTGGCTTTGTAGCGATGTAACCTAATTTCACGACGCCCTATTACTCGATGCTCTGAGAAATTGCTAATCTGATTGAGGGATATTAGTAATGGAAACCGGATTAGACCGTTTTTTTTCGGCCAGTATAAAGTCTCATGACTGTGTATAAATTAGAGATGGTCAGAGGAGGCTATTTATACGCATGTAATTACCAGGATCTTCGATTGACACAACATGTCAGAAGATCATTTTTCTTCAATGTGCGTATCAAGTTTCGTGCTTCAAAGTAAAGGGTTCAAAGGAGTGATGCATATTTATCAACATCATTTTGATCTTGATAAAATAGATTACGTCTTTTTCTCGCGTTTTCCCGTCGCTGTCGAGGCACCCTCCACTCCTACTGGGCCACCTCTAATGACCAATTGATGCAATCTTTGGTGGTCATTTCCAGGTAGACTGATGTAAGGCGTGCGAAAACGACTCCACTAACGCACATCTAAAAACTACCGAAAAAGAACACGTAAATGAAAAGCATTTTCTGCCCTTCTACTCAACATTTAATATAGCTGCTTAAACCAATTTGGTATTTAAAAGGACGTAAAGGTGGTAGACGTTTCTACGAATGATCGACACTTGTGTTCTTTCTACAATTCTGAGCAGTATTGTGGCACCCAGACACGGTGAACTATTTATTCTCAAATCCCCCGGTCCCTATTCCACCCCAATATCTCTCCAAACAGCTGTCAATTGAAAGCCATAAATATTATCATAGCACTTTGCCGCTGACATTGAATTGACTGTCTGAGCGTATCAATTCAGGGTTTGCGTAAGCACGATGCATAGTCGAACGCCTCCGCGCGAAAAGAAATTCCAGTGTACATAAGATTTGGTGTATTACGATTGAAGGTGGTGAAATGAGAAATAGATATGTTTCTTCTCGGGCATCGAATTTAAACACACGATAAGTGGTCTTGTTGTGAATTATTATTTACTGGCAACGAAACCAATTTTAAATTGATGATACCTGTGTGGCGTAATGGTCAGCGTGTCGAGCTGTTTGTTATTCCCGTAATCGCGGGTTCGATTCACGACCGATACCCTCGGAATATTTCGGGCGAGAGAAATGTCTACGTACGCCTTCCTTCGGAATGGAAGTAAATCCGTGAGACCCGTGCCTGTACGATTTCAGGTACACGTTAAAGATCCCTACCTAGGTAGCTTATACTAAGCCTGAGCTAGTTAAAATTACCAGGTCGCCTCCTGCGGTTTTTTAGGGTGAACACGCTGGTGGACCTCCTTAACAAATGTTCCAGAAATTGATGATACCAATTAATTAAATCGGTGTTTGTGCAAATCTGGAATTCCCTAGTATGGTGAACGACATATATTTCACAAATAATTTTTTTCTTCGATTGAGATTATTAGCGTCCGTTTATTAAATGCGAGCTTTCTAATCGTTGGGGTATCCGATACCCATTAGGCATTCTGGGGATAAAATAGGGGTCTGTGGGTGAAAGCGTCAGTCTCTTGCCATATGACGAAATAAGTGTCATCTTGTGTTCACTTGCACCATCCATAGCTGATCTTTCGAAGCGCCCAACTGAATGTTTTTTGCGTTGACGTTAATAAGTTACTAGATATTTTTGATCCAATGTCAAGTCAACTGCACTGAACACTCCAGGCGTTCTGTACCCCTCATGGTGCTCAGGCACTATGCGAGGGGCACGTCCAGTGCCCGGGATTGAAATTTTCGAGAGCCCGCGTCGGGAATCGAACCCGAAACCGCCGAGCCACTGTCAGAAGCAATACCGATTGGGCTACGGCTACGACGAGTCATATAAGAGATAGATAGAGAGTGTAAAAATTTATTGCGTCTTCTAAAATAACTTAAAATTCGGGGAACAGGCACGCTTGGTGTGTGGGGGTGGATTTTTGAGCCAATTCAATTCTCCGGAAGTGCATAAATTATGTGCGTGTAGACAGTATGTGCTTTGGCAAACTTGACATTTGCCCGCCCAGCATGTATACCGTATGTGCCTGCTGCACATCTGGCGACTACGATACAAGTACTTGACTGCCAGACGTAATATTCGCGAATATGTGTGCTGGTTGGCGGTCGATCTACTGTTGAAATCGCGAACGGGTTCCGTGTTTAGTCTTGAACCGTGTCTGGCTAAACGGTTTTCTACACATGTTTGATCTGGGCAAATTTTTGCATTCAGTACAATCGCGGCGTAGGAGACATTTCTTTTTCGATGACACGCACTCTGCCTCGCCTATGAATAATGGACTGAACTCATTTGTATAGGGCCCATGCACCATCCACTCCCCTGAACACATTTGTTAAACACTGTAAATGCAACTTTAACTGGTTGCCTTTTGTGCTGGGCCGCACAATGGCCTTTTTCTGCACACAGCGAGGATTGATTCTAATGGGTCAAGCATTGTCGATTACGGTGCTACCAGGATGTCCTTGCAAATCGTGGACATTGCGTCACTGGGATATATTTATTTATAGATCGGACCCGGCTACTTACGCAAATTTGCTTGTTGTAGGATGAGCCAGCTGTTCCCTCTGGTGGCGTTCCAGAGAATCAGTTGGATCGTGGCAGAATTAAGGAACGTTTACATTATCGATCGTCGCACGTTTGGCTCCACATATTTGTCATTTTATTTCGATCTGAAACACATACTTGTGTGTGTTTCAAATCTACACGGTGCTGGTATAAAGTCTTCCAAACAAATTGACATTTCTATCGAGCCAAACGTGAAATGATTGCTAATGTTAAACCCCGCTTTACAGATGATCGAAAAACTTTTCAACAGTTTATTCATTTGAGGACTACACGCCTCTAATGACTACAAAATGAAATGATGAACTCCACCTGGTGACAAAAGCACAGAGCCGATAGGTTTGTTTGTAAAAAAGAATGAAAATAAAAATTAGTCAATCTATAGCGCCTGGTTAAGTATGATTTGAAAAAAGAAATTGCTGTTTAATCAGTTTTCGAAAATAATGAAGCGTAAATGACCCCATGTTCAACGAGCTTCATTCAGCCTTCAATGATCTGCGAGCGTGTTGTGGATTAGTTTAAATTTGAATAGAGATGATATGGGGAAGAAAAATGCACACGTTCACTCCAATATTTAGGAGGATTATACTGTTGTAGGTATGTACCGTTTAGTGACGAAGTAGGTAAACTTGTATGTTTGGTAACACTACTTGGCTTCGACTATGGCTTGGTTCGTCGAATCGATTCACGATCCGACGAACCAAGCCGTAGTCGGATTCAAAATGACTTGAGTTACTGAAATGTCTCGTTTGAAGCAAAAGGACAACTCTTTGAATGACCGACGCTTAGTGTTGATGTGTAGCGCTATCCTTAAAATATTGTGACATATTTTGACCAGACGGAAGAGAAAAATTTCGCGAAAGCGGACGACGATCTCGTACGAGTGTTCCATGACACATTTGACTACATCTATGTATCTATCATAGATATATATTGTACGACCCGTCGTGGCGCAGTTGGTTTATGACGGACTGTTGTTCGGCGGTCCCGGGTTCGATTCCCGGCGCGGGCTTTGGCCCGGGGTACTGGTGAAAACGTGCCCCTCACAAAGTGCCTAAGCACTGAGAGAGGTACAGAATCTTCCTGTTGTGACCCGTAACTTCAGTGAATTAAAAAAAATAATATATATACATCTATGTATTGTGGTTAAACGAAAAAGTACAAAACACGAGCAGATTCGGAGCACAAACTGGATAGTTTAGCGGCATAATCCGAAAGTTAAAGTGACGAAAGGAATGATACTTGTAAGAAATTCGATGACTGGCCACTCTACACTCCATCACCACTACGTCACCATCAATGTAAATTCTTCAAGTTGTTTTCGCGGATGATTACGATTGTGGTCAATCATCGAATTTCGTACAAGCACGGTCGGATTATACCTCTAAACTATCTAACTGTATTGTGGGCTTCGAAAAGGTTAAATTCCTGTAACTTCTGTTTGTGAATCCTTGATTTTATTGTTTTGAAGTCGTTCAGCCGACTGGGAGTGTTCCCATTTTACATTTAATTTCATATTTGGTACGTTCCCTTTAAGTAAATTTCCGCTGGCATTGAATTATTTAAATTTCATCATAATAGAAAAGTTTGTCTCATCTGTTCAACTACGCGCGGATACAATGTAATATTGTAATTGAGTATTTTTTGCGATTTTTATTTTACTTTTTTGAATGAAGGTTTCTCAGTACAGGGTTAAATTGAAAATTTTTCGTGCCCCATCTACCTCTTGTGTATTTCCGTGTACTCACATTTTTGTGCCAACATTGCTCCGCCGAGCGCGCTGATATTGATGCATTTTTCCGCGGAATGAACGGAATAAGCAAGACGACAGATCAAAATTTGACGAAAAAAAATTTTTTTTTGAACGTCAGAAGAATATGTCTTTAGCGACCATGTGTTTAGTATTGAAAATATAAATTAGTCAAAGGCATTTTACATGTTTAAAAAGTCGTTTAATGGTGTTAACATATATACACCTGGGGCAGTAGATAAAAATGGTTAGGCCAACCAACCATATCCAACTACAAACCGATACATTGAAGCTCATTTTGGTACCATCTTTATCGGCGTATCATCCGCGGATGGTTCACCATGCGGACGATCAGTAAAACATAGGTGTTTCTGAATTATAATGATATCAGGTATCATGGTAGGTATCAGGTAGGCTGTAGCCTAAATATTTTTATGTTCTAAGGAGGAAGACGGTAGCCTAGTGGGTAATACTCTGTAAATCGACATTCAATGGGGTCCGAATTCCGAATCCGAATTCTGGCTTCGATTTCTGATTGAGGTGTGGGTTGGAATTCCGGTCGTGTGTGAAAATCGATTTATTAAAAAATGAAAATCATTGCTGACCGATTGAACATGAATGGTGATGATGGATGCTATGCCTAGAGGACTATGTTGCAGACGGATGCTGCTGCTACGGATTCAGTTGAATGCGCCCGATACGCCGAAAAAGTTAATATTCTTTTAAATACTTTCACTTCTAAGTCAGTGACTCGTTTAGACTCAATTATTTTTTCTTGGAGCTTGACTAACACATATTGTAGATTGAACGAAATATTTCAAACAGATTTAGAAACCCAATTCTCCGTTTTTTTCTCGGTTTTGATCTCGTAATAAAAATTAAAAAAAAAACATCGCGGGTGCAGAACACATTCTCAACGAAAAGAATAGCAAAAAATACATTAATTGTTTCGATGAGCATGGGTCATGCGCAGAATTTCCTGGAACGATTGTGAGGTCCCGAGAGATCTGAGAAAAAAATTGAAATGGCACTCGGTAGATCAGATTAAATTGATCGAGTCACGATGCAGGCTACAACCTCATCTACATTCGCGCAGCTTCTCATTAATCCTTAGGTGTAGCGTATAAAAAAGAAAAAATGTTTGTTAAGGAGGTTCACCGTTGATTGAACATCTTAAAATCCCCCAGGCAGGCGTCCTGGAAATTTTGCCTAATCTAGGCTGCCTAAGAAAGGGATTTTTAACGTCCCTATATCCGAAAGAAGGCGTGAGGCGGAATTTCTCTCGCCCGAAAAATTCCGAAGGTGTCGGCCAGAATTGAAACCGCAATCACGGGCCACGAGAAAAACACGCAATCCTCTCGACCATTCGGCGATCATCAGAAGCCTAATATTTATTCGTAATTTTTTGCCAACTCTTGTTGTGTGAGAATTCCGTAAGATATAAGTAAATGTGACATTCGTATGAGATTTGGAAGAGGCCTTTATAGCATAGAAATAATATGTTAACTGTGATGATACGTTAAATAATTACTCCGAAATAATAATAGTTATTTTCAACTGAACCTACCAGAATCAGAGATCATTTCGATGACATGAACAACATTCATGCACAGATACAATAGGAACCGACCAAACGTTGAATAGACTGTGCATGTGCCCTGTATGTGAGTCTTTTAAAGACAAACAAGCTGCCTATTTGGGGTTGCTTGGCAAGTGACTTGCAACCACAATCACACTTGCGATCAATTATATATTTTGCAATTCAAGGATACTAAACAGTTCGCGTCCTTGGGGTAGAATATACTATTAATAGAGTAGTCTACCGAATGGTTACATTTCTTCCGCCTACGCAGTTTCAAATAAACAGTTTATACAGCGAGTGCTCATCACATAATAGTGATCGATTTTTTTGTTGTTGAAAGTGAAAGAGATTGTTGGAAATGAAATCGGGACTCTGCGACAAAGTATTTGAAGATAAAATTCCGTTTATATTCAAATACTTAAAGCGGCCCTGTAGCAGAATTACAGTGATAATGACAATATCACAACAAATAGAAATATATATTAATAAATAAATAAAAATAACACATCTATATATGAGCTAGCATGAGGGCAGCAACTGTATCTAAGATTTTAAGTTCTTCGTTTCTGTTTTGGTTGCTCATTTGAGCACGGCCTCACGGGTATCAAGATTGATGCTTCCGTCGTGTAGAGTCCTCTCTATATAGTCACCCTTCGAGGAAAGCACCAAACCTATGTTCGTATGTATACCAAGTTTCTGCGAATCGTTTTTGAGCAGGGGCAACGCAGCGACACGGACTCGTAATTAACATGATTTAGACTATTTAATTATGGTGTACGTGTAATTAATTGAACTTGCTGTACTGTGAAACTTTTTGAATTGACCTTGACGGCATGTACGACCGGTACACAAGTGGGGGGGGGAGTCCATGTAGCTCGCAGCTATCATTGGGTGGAAGAAACTCTGCAACAGATTCCGGTGTGTTGCTATGCTGCCAGTGTCGATGGAATCATTTTTAGAGGACTATCTGATATTGCAGACTACTGCTGAGGGCCCGGCCTGGAATTAGACCCGCGATCATATGTGTACTAAATACACTGATCACTGATGGAAATGAACTCCTGGCGGACACTCAGAAATATCTTAGGAATCTGAAATCAGAGACTGTGATTCTAGAAAAATCTGCATTCGCCTGACCCTTTGTACAAGACGCAGGCCACCCACCTCAGTTTAGCTATTAGGCACGACCCACTTGGAAATCCCTGGCATATCTGAATGTGTACATGAATCAGTTTTTTGTCAATCAGCGTGGCTAGCTTATATTCAGCTCTGGTGTGTGTGTGTTCACTGTATGTGTGTGTCTGTCGGATCGGAGACAGGTGTATCGTGAGTTATTTGGTCTTTACGCTAATAATCTTCTGTGGATCAAGGCGCCTCCGCAGTGCGTTTAGGTCGTGTAACTCAGGTGTTCACAGAAAAGCTTAGAATATAGGGTACGACTCTTCGTAGCCCAGTTGGTATTGCGGCTGACTGTGGCTCGGCGGTCCCGGGTTCGATTCCCGGCGCGGGTTCTCGAGTATTCGATCCCGGGGTACTGGTGAAAATGTACCCCTTACATAGTGCCTAAGCACAAAGAGGGGCACAGAAATTCCTGTATACATTGATATTACACTAGTGAATTAAAGTATATATATATATATAATAGACCAGCTGTGCGCATGCGCGTCATGGTCGTCTGCGAATTATGTCATCATTTTTAACTTGTCCTTCACACACCAATGACCATGAATGCGGGTCTCTTTCTCTTCGGTGGTCATTGCCTTGTCCAAGGATACCCGTAATGCTATTTCATTGTTCGAGCGACATCTAGCGAGCGATATTTTAGAGCGTTGCTGTCTTGCATCAAAGATCGACCGACGGCAATGGCGTTCGCAGCTTCATCTGCAAAGCGTTTTGTCGTTTAACTCACGTTTCCCCGGTAGGCGGCGTGTAGTTGACATGTACTGTGTGCATTAAATATATTTCAGAACTTTCAGTTAAACATACATGGCCGATTAAAATGTATTTCGCTACCAGATATATTTTTCCACCCTATATTAAATACCATCTTGAAGTATCAAGAAGCAAGGTACAATTTATAGGGAAAATTTATTAAATATTACGTAGGAAGTGCAAAAAAAAATACATCTAGTCAATAGCGTGATGAAAGTAGACTGAAGGATGTAATGTTACTTGGGTTTTAAAAGTGAACTGGTTTTAGAAGGAATTTTGAAAGACGTTTTGAATTTAAATATTATGAAGGAGGAAAAATGCTATATAAATAGTATCATACTCGGCGCTGTCCCGAACTCACCTCTGGAACACCTTTCGCGGCTTACTTTTGTTCTGAAGATTTACGTTATTGAGCTTGTCATTAACGCGTCAATCGACAAACTCGTGCCCACGTATAAATGTTGACCCGACGAGCTGAACGTACCCTTTGCTGACTCGTCACTCATCTACAGGCTGGGACGGAAGGAGGCTGGGTTCAATCTGCATTTTATACGAACCGGATATCATTTCATGGAGAATCTATTATTCATCTTCACGGCTGGCGGGGGAAAAAATCACTTCATGCCTCAGGTTAATGATGTAATGTGCGAGCCGGTGCTGCAGCTGGTTCGTTACTACCCATGTTTTTCTGAGTATAATCGTCCAGTTTATCACACTTGGGAAACGTCTAAACGTCAGGGTGGAAGGATTTTTAACCTAACGATCCAAAGCAATTTGTGGTCTGGCCGGTATACGACCTAAATTTGCATTTATATTGCATATTGTTTTTGATCGAAGAGAGCTGTCTCTCCTTGCGATATCAGTGATCATGTACGGACAAGTTATTTGAGAATTCCCCGAACGTGGGCGATCAAGATGATCGGGTTCAGACGATAACGAAGAAGCTTTTTTCTGGCGCATCCAAGTGTTACTATTTATATTTTTCTTTCTAACTTATGCACAGATTTTTTCTCCCACCAGTTTTCATTAGCTTTTATACGCCAATAAAGATAGCCTCCTGTATTTAATTAGATTTTAATTATAATGGGAAATTTGAAGCCTCCAGTACCTAACATCTCACCTAAAGGCTTTCAAAGGTGTTCAGACGTGTTTTATCCTTTGAAAATTGACCGATTTGTATCAGATACTGTATACATGACAAAATCAAATCCATTTTTGGACCAGATATATTCCTTGATTATATACATTCAATTGATTTAACGATACTCACACCCCAACGGCCAATTAATTTTAAATTAAATTCCGTTTTTGAAAAAAAAATTAAGTTCTCGGCAACCGGAAGTGATGCAAAGTTGGAAGTTGGCAATTATGAAAGGCACATTGGGATATTCCATGAGTGCTGGAAGCACCGCTCCAGCACCAATCCGGCAATGCCCGTCATCGCCCTCGCGAAGCCTTTATTAGTTTCCGGTTCGCTAACCAATAAAAGACTGGACCGATGCCCAAAGAATTTTTTCTTGCGTTTTAGCGAACGCATGTCTGATAGAAAAACAGTGACTAGATGTATGGTATTTAAAAAGTCCGCAATTCCAAAAATTCGTTGGGCGGAAGGAGAAAAAATAGCTCTTAGAAAATCGTGCCAACTTTTACCCCCGCAGTGCTGCAACACAGGTTGCGATGCTTAATGTATTGAATATGTGCATGTATATTGTACAATAAATGTGAGGCTTCGGAAGCAGCAGTCTCTCAGTGTTGCCTTACGAATAGGTTTTTGTCCACCAAATAATTTTATCAATACGTCGCGTTTGCGTGCGAAAGTATCCTGTGGTGTGGGCAGACATAAACCAGTCACAGTGAATACTTACCAGGTTTCTAATTAAAATGCAGGGCACCATTGTCAAATGGGAAGGTTATCGCCACTCGCCACACAAATTTGACGCCCAAAAAATTTATTTAAAGAGAATTCGCAAATTTTTGCCCCATGTGCGATCGACACCAAAATACATTGTAGTAGCTCAAATAATTTGTGATTAAATTTTCCTCCCGATTGTGGTGCTGCGCTACGCGGAAGTGCCCTGTCGGATGGATCCAATTGCATCGCCTCCATGTTCCTCGACATTACTCCACTGGACCCTTTTTATGGGGATATGTGAAGAATTCAGTTCCGGATCTGCAGACTGCGAACACGCACCTCTAGGAACGACATGCTGGTGAGGACGTGGGCGGAAATTAAGTATTGGCTTGACGTTCTCTGTACCACAAAACACACAGATATGTATTGATTCTTTGCATTAGTATTGAGATGCTCTAGATATTTGATTCGCTCAAATTATCCTATCTCGTTCACCTTTCTTGTGAGATACATCACACAAATCGGTGAAAATTCATGTGGACACTCACTTTTATTAAGACTCCTTTCTCATCCTGCTGGACTCCCAAATATTAAATGAAGACGCTTCG
The DNA here is from genome assembly GCA_034698785.1 of Mycogona germanica. NCBI lineage: Eukaryota > Metazoa > Arthropoda > Diplopoda > Chordeumatida > Chordeumatidae > Mycogona > Mycogona germanica. The sequence goes on along the minus strand of JAQGBY010000774.1, from coordinate 16,922 downwards.
ATTTATGGTGTAGAAAAACATTTTTTAAATATAAAGAAATAGTTCTCTAGTTATGATTATATTGCTTAGGATTATATTGATACCCAGATGTCTGCCCCACTCTGAGCTAATCTCAATTTTCACCAAGACGCGCACAAGCCACAATTCCGCTCAATCGATGGTTTTGAGGGGAAAGTGCATTTTCGTCATGAATTTGACTGAAATATCAAGTTGAGGAATCAACTTCGATTTATCGTCGCCTCCGAGTCCCCAATTTCAGTTTTTGAGACTCACTGCGCGCCCACGAAAAAGGCACAATGATGATTCAGCTGTTTCAGTGAAATACAATTGGATTGATATGTGACATTCATTGAGCTCGCTAAACTCAGTCATGATCCATGAAAATCGATCACAATTCTACTACATTTATTTACAAATAATTGGAACTATTTTATGGCGGTTTATGACGGAGTCTACGATTGTGCGTGGCCAGTCAATGAGATTTTCGAAAATATTGAAAAATTGAATCCAATCATGGTATCCAGCATTTATAACATTGGTTAATCTATGAGATTTTCGAAAATATTGAAGAAAAGTAGAATCCAATTGCATCTCACTATAATTTGTATTCCACATTTATCATCGTATTTAGGTAGCATTTATAATCTCAAAATTACCAGAAATCGCCGAATCGATAATTAAATCGACATAATCGAGTGGCTCGATATTATCGATGCAGACGATAATCATTTTAAAAATTTACGGTCAAATTCAGAATTTGATCATCAACTTGGTTGGTGATGCCGAAAATAAGGTTTTCAGCAATCCTCAGTTGAGAACTTGATTTTTTTCAGAAGTTGAAGAAGTTGAGAAGTTGATTGGATTTGATTTTGAGAATGACCAAAATGCACCTCCAGGGGGCATATATCCAATTCCCAGTGGAGGAGGCTTGCTGGAAGACCTCCAAGTGATTGTGTTGTGCTGGCAAGGTTCCCAGAGACGGTCATTTAGCTCCTTTGATCGCCACTATTGTTTGCCAAATCAAAGATTTTTTAATTTTAGCGTCGAGCTTTGCTTAGGCCATTCGGCTAATCACAGAAACGCTCCGAGTTCATATCGGATACCATTGTGGGCAACTTAGTGAATGGCGTAACACTATTCAATCTAAATTTAATAAATATGCATTCACTAGAGAATCACACGGCTTCACCCGGAATCATAAAACACAAAGTATCGTCAGATTATGAACACTTAAACGAAAATGTGCGAATATTTTGAAAACTCTCAAGAAAAGGTAACGTCCCAAACCAGGGACGGAGTGATGCGTATTATTATTCGAATATCTATTGGCTTAACTATCGAATGTTTTACGACTACAGCGCACGCAGCACTACGTTGATGTGTGATTTTCGGGAGTCCTAAAGTTCAGGACTATTAGGACTGCATCGCTCATTGAAATATTTCGCCTCTGAATATACCGGTAGACGACGACAAATATCTGTCTGCATATGCCAATTCCCATTTCTCCCACGCATCATGTTGCTACCACATGTGTGCTCGCTAAAGTACCTTGCCGGCGAAGCGTCCATACCCGTAGCGCTATTTAAAAAAATATAATTGATATTTTTTGACGGCAACATCACAAAGAAATGAAATAAGTTGCGTATAATTTGCAGCACTGCATTGTACAAGCAGAGGGGTCGAGTGGTTGAGAAGTAGCGCGTTTGCATCAAAAACCCGTGATCGCTGTTTCGATTCTGGCCGACACCTTCGGAATTTTTCGGGAATCAAACACGGGACCGCCGAGCCACAGTCATTTTTTTGCCGTTTGTGTTTTATAGTATTTGATTTGAATGTCCCACTCACATAGTGCCTAAGCATCAAGAGGGGTACAGAAACTCCTTTTGTGATATACACTTCAGTAAATTAAAAAAGAAGATCTCTGCAAGATAGTATGAAGCAGCAGCCTAGTTGCCAGCTTGCTTCGCTTTTATCGACTATAAATGCAATTCGAATTTTTGTTGAAATTTTCGTTGTGATCGATCAAAAATCTAAAAGCTATCAATTTTTGAAAAACGACGGCATCTACATTTGTTTTAGCAAATTTTTAGGCAGACTAAGACAAGAAAATCGCAGCGAACAAATTATTCAAGAAGAAATATTGGGCTCAGGTTTATTTTGAAACTATTTGCTCGTTTGAAACACGCACTCGCGCAAATCGTTTGGCATTGCTTATACGTGTACATACGCATACATATACGTTCACATAAACGTGGTTTTAAACATATAAACTTCTAAAAACTATGGATTTTCGATCGTCCTTTATATGTCATTCCAGTTTATGATAAGAGGGATTCGCACTCCAATCATCTAGAACGCCCCCTATTAGCTGTGAACGCTTCCTATTTCCTGGGACGGGGCAAAAGTTGACTATTTTATAGCTTTTTACATGAAATGGCAACGTTATCTCCTCATATCGAATTTTGCTATATCGTTTGTTTTGGAAACACTTTTCGTTGCTACATGTCATAATTGATTCGGAGGCAATTTTAAGTGATCCTACCTCTTTTCCTATGTGCGATAGATTGTGCAGACAGATAAAACGTTAGAAAGAGTACATGTGTACTAAGAAAATAGAAAATTATGGAAGAGGTAGCTATTGAATTTTGGAACGAGTGTACTAGGTACTGTCGGATTACACTGCTATATCCATATAGCTTTCTTGGTCCTTAACTCGACATCCGACTCGGCGTGCTTCGGCACTACTTTATTAGAGTGTACTAGGTATTTAGGATAAATATAGATATACATGTATATGTAGTATATATGTGAAATAGAATTACTGAAATATATTTATTACCCTGTATGCTTTTAATAACAGCCTGCCAATATGGTTTCTTATTTTTATTACTTTAAATATGCTCTTTGCTCGCGAGTTTGATGCCCGATTTGCATTCGATGATGCTAAATCTACCGATCTTCATTCGGAAATATGAACTTCACAAAACGGTCCTCCTGCGTCCAGACTCATTGTCATGTATGTATGTACACTTGATGTCTAGCTCTCCGTATACGTGAATTTACAAAAAATAGATAATTGTTTTCTTTGAATTTATGGATTTTGTGTGAATTCTGTTTCGTTATCATAATGTAGTGCAAAACATTCGCTGCAGTAACCGGCGTGACCGACAGTCGCCAAAGTTGCTCATTTTGTCAAAATGAAAAGTAGTGCAAAGTAGTGAAAAGGAGCACAAATACGGGACAGAAACCATGGAAAATTTGATGACGACCTGGTGAGGATCAATATCAAAATATATATTATATAAACTGTAATTTGTGAAACATGTATTTAAAAAATACTTCATCCTATCACCCTTTAAAGAAAAGGTAAAGGGTGATGTATTTTTAACTACATATTTCACAAATGTGGGTGATGTTTTTTATATATGGAGCCTCGCCAACTCGATCGTCTTCTTTTGCTTATTTTTCGTGTAATGGAATTTTATGGCGTTGCCTGTAATAGCCAGAAAAGAAAAGTAGTGTCTATTTAAACAGTAACTACAGATTATTCTATTTTGGGTACATGTTTTGCGTGGTAGTGACTTTTATGAAACTCCAGTATCTCTGGGAGCTATTTTGTAAGTCAGGTATGGGAGGGTCTGAGTGACGCAAAGATCAATAGCCTAGCAAGAAGGTGAAAGAGGCAGAGATGGAGAGTCACGCATTCGATAGGCAAACAGTTGGAAATGCAGGTGTAAATTGTGATATAGACCGGGTCTCGTGTACACCTGGGTGTTTTTTTTTTGCGAAGTCCCTTCCCCGAAAAACGAGTGCATGTTACCTTATTTTATCGTTTTGAAATTGTTGGTGTGATTAAAATATACTTCTAACGAAATCCCCACCCCTTCCATCCCTATACAAATCCAATTATTTCTCTGTTCGCACCAATCATGCTTCCGATATATATTTTTCATCACACAAGATTCTCCGGGCATAACTATGAAGAAAATGATAACACACCTGTCATTGTCTCATAACAATTTTACTTTACTGTTTCCCTACTCTGCCAGCAACCCTAATTCATGATGCTTTAGAGCCGATGCAAAAAAAATGGTGACAATAATAGATATCACAGGTGACTTGATTTAAGTCGGCTCTATATTTACAGTATAATCGGAAAAATCAAAATAAAATAATAAAATTGACTGCAACTGCCACTCTGGTCACAGGTTTAGGACTCTGTCCATGGGTTTACGGCAACAACATCGTCAAAATAGCCCAACTCGATATCCTCTGGATTGTTATGTTTGAATGAAAAATCTAAAATTATCAACCAGTATCATGAAATTATCAACCAGGTCACTGGAAGATGATAATACCGTCTAGTCAATTCAGCTCGGAGGATGATTCCATTTCGTCCTGGATTATTATGGTTGTTTTTGCGTCAGTGGCCTACATAGATGTTCACGTCCACATTTCTGGTACAGTGCAGATGTCCACAACGCATATTTCAGTTTTATTTGTGTAGGACCGGTGTGGGCAGTGCTGCTAGGTGCATGTTTCAGAGGTCGTTGTAATAAAAATGTGCTGGTCTCTCTCTCTCTCATTGTGCCACAAACGTGATTCACCCTCCTGCACGGACATTTATTTTATAGATTCCTTTTATGCGAATACGCCTTTCCGCTTTGCACAGTCGAGCAGGTAATGCCGTGAGTGGCGCACCAATGAACGCCGCGCATGATCATCGGTGGCGCCTCCCTCTACTCGCTAGTCTGACTTGTACACAGGGTATTGCCGTCCCTTTTCACCACCCGTGTACGCAAAAAGTACAATAGCGTTGAGGTTACAAGGCTTGAGCACGAATATCTGAGTGATTAATATGTGCCGTTGCATCAGTGGTGTTAGGTTATAACCGTTGATCATTTGATATTCTTATTGTGATGAATACAGTGATCGGGATCCCCTTCTGTTTTGGGGGCTGCTTGTGGGTACATATTGTAATTGTAATTGTTTTCCTCTCTCGCCATCTAGCGAACATTGCGGGATAATTTTGTGATCCAACATCAAGGGGTGGTGAACGATGATCAAAAAAGAGAAGCGCTTCATTGCTTTTTCTGACGTCTGACTGACCCATTCCCCATTTTACCCATTTCCCGGCTGGTGGCGTCGAGTTTTTAACAGAGTAACGCCAGCAGCGGCTATTTATTATTAATTTTTTTAATTTTATTTATTTCAAACTCCTTAATATCCGTGTACAATGAGTAGAAACACAAGGGGAGAAAAAAGAGAAGCACTTATTAAATCTATTAAATAATGAATTCGGAACAGGCCGAATGAAGGAGACGAACCGAGTGGCAAGCGGCGATACTAATTAAACATATGCAATATAGTGACACACCACCATTATTTCCGGCAAAACTAATCTCTCGAAGTTTACACCAGTCACGGTATCTAGTAAATCAATACAGTCAATGCAAATACTGAAATCTTGGCTCATTCAGACAATGGAGTTTTATATACAACTAAAACATACACAAAAGCAAGTATTCATAAGTATTCAATGTGATGATTTTTTTTTCATCAACTGTAGGCGTTTTGTACCCCTCATGGTGCTCAGGCACTATGCGAGGGGCACCTCCAGTACCCCGGGATCGAAACTTTCGAGAGCCCGCGCCGGGAATCGAACCCGGGACCGCCGAGCCACAGCCAGTAGCAATACCGACTGAGCTACGAAGAGTCGTACAAGTCACTTTTAAGTCACTGTGCCAGGCTGCGGAGGGGTTTGGATAAACTCTTGTCGTTGAAACCGTTATGATGCGTCAATCGCTCAGTCAACCGCGCTTGTGTTATTGCCGAAGAACACTTTCATCATAAACTAAAATTCTAAATTTTCAGGTGAATAGCTTAGCAATGCGTGTACAACATTTCAACGCTTTCAATATTTTACTCACTGTGTAGCAAAAACCGTTTGAGCTTATTATTCCCTGTCCCTGTACGACAAGTATATGTTAATAATGATGTACAGGCGGCTTTGATCATTCTACTATAGTGAGTATAAATTATTGACGAACGATGTCTACTAATTAAATTAGGTTGATCTATGGACATATTATTAAACAACATTAGGTTAGCGACATTAGTTAAATCCAAACAATGTGTATACGAGAAATTAGTTGAAGTGGAAGTAGTGGATGTGCGTAGGCGCAATGGGAGGTTCTGCAGGAAATTAAAAATATTTTGGTAACCCTCATTTTGATGAATTAAGTAAAATGTTTTTTGAGATCTTCTAATTAGCATACTAATGACTTGACATAGTGATTTTAATAGCTTGCTTGCTTGCTCGCTCGCTGACTTTCTTCACATCATTGAGCAATAATATTATCTTAACTTTATATTTAAAAAAAAGTGTTTGCCATTCTAAAAAATTGTGTAAATGGAGAAATTGTGTGTCTGACTAATGCTAGGAGTAGAAAAGGGGCCCACACTAAAACGGCCAATGAACTAACAAAATAATAGAATAGGACGTCTGGATTATGTAAAGTAAAATGGAAGTTGTGCCTGGGACAGCACCGGACTCACTAGTGCCTAAGTACCTAGAGGGGTACAGAAAATCCTGTAGTGCTGTTGACAACAGTGAATTTTAAAAAAGACGAAGAAGAGTTGGCGATAACTCTTCTAAAAAATGAATAAACTAAATTCACATATTCACATTAACAAATTTACCACATCCACATCTTCCGTGGAAAATTAATATTTATAATTACCCAAGGTAGACATTATCGGTTTCACGCAACACCATTTGCGATCGATCATCACCTGTCTTTTGGAAGATGAAAAATAAATTTGAAAGTAAAACTAGAGTTATTATAGGTCAATGAACTGCAGTATAGGATTAACTACTATTTCCCTAGAGTAGCAGTGGAATACAGAGTAATAGTAAGCGTCTCAAATACCGATCCTGTTAAAACTAGCCTTGGCTAGGCAAAATTACCAGGTCGCTCCCTAGCGAGGGTTTTAAAGGGCGAAAACCTTGGTGAACCTCCTATACACATCATTTTTTTTTAAATGGCCACTGCACAGCGATTAACTTGAGACCTTTGAACATTCATTCGAAACAATGAATTTTCTTAAGTAGCTTGTTGTAGTTACAGTTGGTTTCACGAGGTGTTTGTGGCAGTTTAATCCTTTCGCCTAAACGAACTTGCATTGCAAGAAGAAAGAAACAAAGAAAAATGTGTTGATCCAATCGATTCCGCCCAACGTTTTCTCGCAATCTTCACGAGTCATTGAAGCCTATAGCAACCACCAGAATTTCCCGCCTTCCCCCGAAAGCTGCTTATCTTTTTTGCCGTAAGGTCAAGCGTCGATTGGGTCATCGAACAGCCCGCCTGAAAGAGATGGTGGTGAGCATGCAAGAGAGAGGGTGGAGAAGAGGACAAGTCAGCAATGCACGAACATCATCGAGGAGAAAATATTTGAAAATATATCATCACCACTATCATCATTACGATTGATCACCAGGTGGCGCAAATTTCGTCATTTAGCAAATTACTTCAGATTGCAATTTTTTTTTAATCAACTGTGGTCAATCGCACTACAGGCGTTACGTCCCCTCATGGTGCTTAGGCACTATGCGAGGGGAACGACCAGTACCCCGGGATCGAAATTTTCGAGAGCCCGCGCCGGGAATCGAACCCGGGACCGCCGACCCACGTACAGTCAGTCGCTAAACCAACTCGACTGCGTACGATCGATTGACAAACTATTGCATAGCTAGTTCTCTGGAATGCCACCAGAGAGCAGCTTTTACTGTAGTGTCATGTACGAAAGGGACAGTATATAAACCAAAGAGGAGTCGCTCCTTGAAGTGTTGGGATATATATTTAAGCGAGTAAACTGTCCAGCGGAGAGCTGGGAATAACTGTAAATGGATGGATTGTCCGCGCCTGGGTCAGCCTTTCACATTTGTCTTGCGGACAGTGTTATGCAATAAGTCACCTAAACCACATTGAAAAATGTTATAACTTGTAGGTGACCGCTCAAGCGGTGAAAGAAAACGTTGAATTTGGACCTGATGTAACCTTGCTTCGTCGTGAGTTAGGAAATACGATGCGTTCGGTTTCCATTTTATTAGGCTGATCGATCGATGCTCCGATTGGTAGCGGTCGAACGTCTGCTGCTGATAGCGATCAGCAGATCTCACGAATAGGTACTTATTTGGAATGGATTTTGATGATTTCGCCATTACCAAAAAATAACTTTCAAAACCTTTAAGAGACAAAGTTACCTTAGTTTTTGTGTCTGGTGGTTTTCCAATGAATCTGTTGATTCTGTTAGCTCCTTAATTACCTTATTGCATGCTATTTTTATATTTAATAAAGTAATTTTTGTCTTGTTGGTGAATGTTGCACACAGAATATCGATATCGGACCGGTTAAACGTTATAAAAGTGAAAATGTTTTCTTTTTGACAATGTTGATTTTTTTCATCGTTAGTTTTTCCAGGACATCGCTGCGTTTTTACCAAGGACTGGACTAGTTGAATTGAGATTTTGATGTCAAGTCAGTCAGCAATCACCACTCGAAAATATTCTCGCTACGCTCGCTATGCTTGCTCGAATATACTCGGCTACTACCTCGCTAAATCCAATTAAAATATATAGTACATATGGTCCCCCGGTTATAATTACTATGTAGATTTGATTAGTTGAATTAAAAAATAGAGGAAAAAAATAATAACAGCGACATCGGCTCTAGGCGAGATTCAGGATCTCGTCATATTTTGTACGTAGCTTTAATAACACGGTTACGATTATGTGACTTAATAATATGCAGTAAAATCAAGACACTTTTCACAACAGCAGTTTAGTGTAAACAACATAAGGGCAACATGTTGTGTGACACCATCCAGGAAGTACATTCTAGATTAACCCTGATAGATTAACTCAAAATGACGTCATTATTAATAAATTAGTCCGTATCAAAAGGGTTTAGAATGGGGTTTAAAAAAATGAATGATATTTATTGATTTTACTGAAAATCGAAGTATTTCGTTTCTGGCGTAATTATGATTAAATCTTGAAAATATAGTGTTCCACGATCTGTGCCTCTGAGTTGGAAAACTTTAAAATAATTATCAAAAGCTCAATATTAATAGTCTATACAATTTCAGAATCTCGATTTCGCAAGATTTTAGACTCAAGCGATGTTTGAGTTCATGGAAATGGAAATTCATCAATATTTTTATTACAGATTTTTACAATATTTTTATTATTTGTATTTGGCGATTTTGTTTTATATAATTTATTATAATTTAAAAGAAAAATGACGCGATTATGAATTAATTGCTAGAGCGTGATCATCGAATATTCTGTACTCTGGTTCGTGAATGCCTATGGGTCGCATCCGCAGCTCTGCGTTTGTTTAAAGCCTGTCTCGTGTTGAACGCCGGAGTTTTCCTGTCTGGTGGCTACCAGTGGACTGGCTTCCATCAATCGGAAAAACATATTACGGTGGCGATCGATATTTGGCGGGAGATATATGGCACGCTGAGAGAGCAAGGTGTCTTATCTGGTGAACTGTTTCGTGCGACAAATATAGTCGCTGCGTGCCTGCCCCATAGGAACACTGATTTCGTAAATGTCAACAGCATCCGAGAAATTCAACGGCAAAACGATTCTTGAAAATGATACCGCTCTCTCATCGCGCCAAAAGAAGTAGTGCACCAAACCTCAAGAAGACTAATCCTTCTAAAGTTATTAACTAAAATTCCATAATTTAACGTCACAATTTATGCACTGTAAATTTAGGCGTGTAAACTTATACGCCTTTATCATTGAAGCGATGTCTGCCGTTCGCAGGCCATCACTTGTTAGCGCATTAATTTTATTATGTTGCAGGTATTTTTTTTTATAGCGGACCCTCCTTGGATGGAGCAATAATTTTAGGCGCAGAATTAAAAAAAAAAAATATTATCTTACATTTGAAATAAACCTCTACATACGCAAAAAAGAAAATTAATCCGCCAGAAATAAAAATAGAATGTCAGCAGAGCCTCAAAGTCAAATTAAGATTCCTTCAAGTTCAGTGGGTTTCCATATTTCTTGCAATGATACTTTCTGATATTATTTTTCGTCCAATTATAGGATATGAATATCCGCAAAAATCCGCTAAAAATGGGTTCACGGTTGAATTACTGAAAAAGTATACATATAAATAAATGTTGCTGTTCTAATATTAAAGTGACTCCCATTTTTATTTCACATCACTGTAGTCCCTATACTACTACAAACGTTTCTGTGCCCCTCATAGTGCTTAGGCACTATGCGAGGGGCACATTTTCACCAGTACTCCGGGATAGAAATAATTGGGAGCCGTGCCGGGAATCGAACCTGGGACTGCCGAGCCACAGTTAGTTTCAATGCTGACTGGGCTACGACAATTAGGTACGTCTTGTCCGGAATAAAGAAATCAGTGTAGCATTTTCATGTACGAGTAGTCAATAGTTTTTAAATACCGTCTTTTGCGGTCCATTGCACGCACGCACCCCAAAAATCATATTCCACTCTCCAACCCTCTCCGTTTTATACGCCTCATTTCGTTTAGCTCTCTCTCTTTCTACTTCTTCGAAATTATTTTCTACTTCTTCTCTTAATTCTTCACGGCAAAGAAGTAGAAAGAGAGAGAGAGCTAAACGAAATAAAGCGTATGAAACGGAGAGGGCTGGAGAGAGAGGAATATGATGGATGCAATGGACAGCAAAAAAAAGTGCCATTTAAATATCGTAGATCGTTCGTTTGCAAAGTTGAGGAGAATATGATGTTGTTAAATTACTTGTTGCTGAAGACTACATGCCAATTTAAATACAGTACATGTTCTCTGCTGGTCACGCATAATGAAATGGCCAACCGACACGAGTCATAAAATGGCGTTGCCACACCTTCGTTGTGTTTTAAGGTGTTTTTCTGTTTTCTCTCTGCGTGTGTTACAATTTGCCAACATTTGCATTGTGCATTCAGAAAACCTGGCGCCCTACTTTATGCGTTCGCAATAACCCATATTATTGTAATGTATACGCAATGATATTGGATCATGTCACAATAATCATTTGGCTAATGTCTTGTCCTAAGCGCGCCAGCTTGCTACTTTCCCACCCAAATCTGCATATATATTATATATGCTAATGTGGCGAGGAAAGGCGGACCTAAGTTTAACCTATTTTCCCTACAGCAATAAAGTATCCCTATAAGTTGCAGGCATTGTGATCGTCTTGATGAAAATTAAAATCTGAAAAGTAATTTGGTTTAAATGTGTTTTTTCTCCAAAAACATGTTGTTCAAACAAATTTTTGAATCGTTATTGATTTTTATAATTCTATTTTTTTTAGATTTGTCAAATTCGCCTTGCCGAGGTGAAAAGCGATTTTTGTGGTCTCATTGTCTGCCGTCGCGTCATTGACTCACTGAAATGCTTTTTCAGCTCAATTTCAATATATTGGTGTTGAATGAAAATCCTACATTAACGAATACACCTAACCCAAACATATGCAAAAAGTGCTTCATAACATATTCAACTTTTCATTAAAAAATATATATGTCCTATGGTTTAAGGTTAAAGTTGTGTGTAGCATGCACCGAAAATTTAGGCACCTCATTTACCTTTTAAAATAATTCGTACTGATATAATTCGCCTGATCAGCCAAAATAGCTTTTTTCGTCAAAGCAATTTAAAAAAATCCCTCCACTTGTCAATTGACATTTTCTTCGATCTTTTTGGTTGACTCTTGGTCGCATTTTTTTATCAGATATTTTGTGAAAATGTACCAGTATTGGTTGTTCGTTTTTCGAGCACCTTGCTTTTTATATGATCTTTATACACTGTTGGCACTCGTAAGTGGCCTGCGCACTTACACCTTGTTTTCTTAGAAGACAGAATAAGTGGCTCCACGCTTTTATCTTAATCTGTTGTAGTCAAGGCTCAGACCTACTTTGTTTTTTCGACGCGCCATCGGCCACGGCATTAAAATGGAAGATAGTTTCGACCTACATATCCGAAGGTCAATTGGATCAGAATGGTCGCCGGTCCCTTTTTTAGCATGAACTATTTTTAGTTTAGATAAACTACGACCGGACTAGCTTACCGTCTTTTCCACTCTAACGTCCGCAGCGTCCCCCATCCGCACACCGGACATACGTACTGACCGCAGCTTGCCCACCCGCTCGGAAAAGGGACCGCGCCAACAACCTCCCCGCACCGTTAATCATTCTACTTTTTTAAATGCTAGAAATTGAACACAGATATGTTTTTATTGTTCAATTTAATTACAACCAATCGCTCAGAGCGTCTGGAATAAAATATTTCGCGGTCTATTGATTTGCCGGTGCTTCTGCCTCATCTTGTCGACCACCAAGCGGCGCTTCAGGTCAACGTTTGCCGTAATAATTGGAGTTTCGAATGAACTAAGTACATACATGTACATGTGTATAATGGACAAAACTCTGTCCATTATATATTTTGTAGGCAAGAGTCAAGTCGAATTTTTTATTTACTCAGTTTAGTGGACTAATGTGAATGATTTCACTATTTTTTCTATTATTTATTATATGGACCATTTTCTAATGATTATTTTGCTGTGAGCATATTCTAACTGAATAAGCTATAGCGCCAGGAGAGTGGTGGTGAAAATTATTACATTTTGGATCTTTATTTCTATCAAGTTTGGTTCATTCATCACATTGAATAAAAAAAAAGTAAGACGGAAGTTTATCTTAATGTTTAACTTTCTTGATTTGTAAATCAAGCATTCACAGTATATTTATTTACCAGGATCTAGCTCCTTGCCTCTTCACGCAGTTCGTGTTTAGAGAAAGCGAAGCCAGAGCTTGATCCACGACGGGCATCGTGATATATCTCCTGCACGCACTCACATACTCGATCGATCGATCGTTAGCAACTTGTTCTGGTGAATGACGTTATCTGCGTAGAGCGGAGCCGGCTATGACGCACTATGCATAGCTGGGCTCTGGATCTGACGTCATTGGTAAACGCCATATACAGTATACTCATGTTGAAGGTGCGCGGATATCCAATGGAACAGGGTGGCAGATCCACCACGTTTACTATTTCAGGGCACGTCAGTCCGTCGCTTGATTGCGTGAGTTGTTGTATAAGCGACACGTTAACGGTTCTCGTAAACAAGTCACAAATCAGGTCAGGCTGCTTTCACTTATGTAAAATATTGCGAATACTTTTTTATTTTGACGAAAGGGTGGATTCTGTAAACAGTGACACGTCGGAGGTGCTTCAAATCTCACTAAAGGCGCTGAATTTAATTTGTCATAGTAATAATAGAGATGGTGAAACAGTGCATTATTCGTATTGGTGGAGGATTAACCGATCCGAACTGTAATTCAAGTTACCATCTTATCATTGAGTGATATCTTCAGTGCAGTATAACCACCAAATAAATTCATGTACCCTAAGTATCCGCATCGAGTATGCAGAGCTGATATATTTTGCTTGCCCGTTCAAATTGTGAGGATACACAATGCAGGAAAATCCAGTCTTTCAATTCAGCGACGTGAATTTCTAGAAAGTCGTGCTTGTTATAGTTTGATCACTCATTAATAGTAAAATTTTCTCGAATCGTAAAATGCGCGAGAAAAAATGACTTCAACATTTTGGCTCGCCCACGCAACCACAAATGAAAACGAAATCGAATGTCCGGGTTTTCATTTGCGAAAATGTGTTCACCCAAGTTATTTTGTAGACTGTCTCTCCTGACGCGTGAAACCGGGAGCAGATTTCTCACACACATTGTGGATATCTTTCTCCACGTCGGTTCTGGTTTCCAGATGCATGATTATATGCACGCTTCAACACTCCATGGCTCAGTATATTTGTACGAGTACTGGCTCATCGCTAATCAAAAACGTGAACTAAATATTTGATGGCAGGCGGTTCCGATCACATATTAACAACATAAGGACTCGTGCCACGGAAATACTGCGTGCATTTATGGGAAAGAACAAATTGACTGCGTCACCTAGCTATAGCCATATCGCCCCATCCATTAGCTCTCCAACGAGATCCATCATAGTCAGATAGGCTCCTCTCCAATAATTTCAAATGATTTCGCACCAATTAGAATGCCCCGTCATTCCTTTCACCCTTCTTCAGATGATGTGCTTGTGTCATCATTATACATATATTAACAATTTAAACTGGCATTTTTCTACATCAAAATTGCGAAGAGTTAAAAGTTGGGTCGAATGTTTTCGTGTACGCCTGAGACCCAATGCTCAACGAAACACTACGCTTTAATTTTGTTAAACGTTTTCCCCATTCACAATTCGGAAAAACTGATCAGGCCGGGTAGGAGATAGCTGGCAAGGATTCCTCCCGTCCATCCGGCTGACTCTCCAGCAAGATGGTGAGAGCCATCCGGAGAGTAGCAGGTAGTCTTGACAGCTATTTCCCACCAGTGCTGACCAGTTTTTCCTCTCAGTTTTTACGGATCGTGTAGGGCGACCTTAAGAGATGGCTCGTACATCGAACATCATGAACGATTCGACATTTTTGATTCGACCAATGAGTCACAAGATAGATAGGGATGAGCGGAATGCTGGACGCAAAACCAAAAAGTCGATAAGAGTTGGCAAAACTCTTCTGATATAACATACCATTCCTCCATCCACATGTGGATGTGGTAAATTTGTTGATGTGTATCGATATCGTCTTATCTGTAGTGTCAGTTTCCACGGTATTCTAGTTTTAAGAGTTTTGCCAACTTTTATCGCCTTTTTGGTTTTGCGTCCAGCATTCCGCTCATCCCTATCTTGTTTGAATACATCGGCGTTTACTACTCTTTATTAGTAGTCACAAGATACTTTGTTTTTTAAACGTTTGTTGTCCGAGTGCCTCGATTGTCAGTGCCGGGTATTAATTATTAAAATTTAATTATTGTGGCGTATATTGCAATGGAGGGTCACACTGATATTCGTTAGGGGGATGGGATAATTCGTGCGTGGCCAGATTCCAAATTTGGTAGCATTGGCAGACACACGCTAGACCGCTGCCGCCTCCAGGCAGTATCTCATTCACCCACCCATCTCACCGTGTGGTGAGAGAGCGCCTCACCAATTCCGGTCGGACGCGTGCGCCAATGACTAGACGTTATATAGAGGGAAGCGAAAAAAATAGCCAACGCCACGGCATTCCGCGACGCTTTTGATATCAATGTGTACGCGGTCAGAACTCCGCGTGAATGTTTCCGATATATGTACAGTACGAACCCACGTTTGAGTGGCGGATATTGTGTTGCGGGGGCTATTTGTGTCCTGTCAGTCTCTTTCCTCCACTCGGGTGACCTTTATTATTAAAAAAACACTCGAGACTCTTGTTCGGCACTGGTAGAGAGAGAGAGAGATAGATTGTCAGATATACCTGGTACCCGCACACATCAGGTTTGCTTGGTGTACAAACAAGCCTGACGCGACCGGTGGTCGGAGTGTGACAAGAGTGGCCGGCTCCACGCTGGTCGGAGCGTTCTTAACCGTACGTCGATTGTGACTCGCCGGTCTTGTTCAGTACACACCTGCCCATTAAGATGGCGCCAGCCTGACGAGTAATTATAGCCTGAAAATGTCTCAGTTTGACGTCGGGTATGATCTCCCGAAACAGTACGCGTCTAAGAGCATGTACCTTATCGTGGACATTATGCAGTTTGCAAAAAATGACTTGCGCAATGTGGTTTGTCCGATGGTAACCCTTGAACTAAATTTTTTAATTTAATCGAAATAATAAACTCAAAATCAGAACTAGCTGATTTATAGTGTTATTGATGCAAATGCACTGTGTGTATGGCTAGGTGCTGGTCAAAGACAAAGGCGTGTGCCAAAGACAAATCATGCATAATGAGAAGGATTTTGATGGACGTCTGTGTTTTCCGATTTACAAATCATACAGTCTACCGATGACTACCACAAGTACTCAGGAGGATATTTCTTCACGGCACGGCCTTGTTTCTTGAACTTACGTAAACAATATTTTATTAATAATTGGCCTCATGGTTACGTCATAGAAGTCAGTAAACATGGTTCAACATGGAGACCCCGCGTACCTTGATCTTGAATGGCTTTGGTGCATCCATGAGGGCCTTCAAAATCTCTATGGCATTGAGCTTTTAACAAAAATATAGGACGATTGCTTGGACTGCAATGGAGAGTCGGCAACAAGATCGTCGATGTACAACGTTTATATCTGACTTCGGGAAAAATTAAGGAAATATAAATTCCGGGATTTGGTAACACATTCATTTTGTTTATTCCAATTTCTAGGGTAGCGTCGAAAGCGTTAGGTGAGTTCATACGTTTGTCATTGTGTTTCGTGAATCTACTTTTTGTTAATTTTTCCTGAAGATCAGATGTAAAAGTTGTATATCGACGATCTTGTTGTCGACTCTCGATTGCAGTCCAAGCAATCGTCCTGTATTTTTGTTATTACTACTATCGGCTTCATATCTACTCCTTTGCATTGAGTTTTTTTGGTACGTACTTGACGCCTATACGTATTTACGAAGCAGTCGAAAAATAAACAGTTCTTGTGGTGGCACAAAGTCTCTTTCGTCAATTTTTTTACTGAATTTTTTTTGCTATTTCCAAGTCAAATTATTTGTTCGAAAGTGAAAATAAAATGGCAGCTGCATTATATCCCTAGATGTCGCCGTTTTCTTCGTTTGACAGGTGCCTGCATGTTGCAATTGTCGCCGCTAGAATCGCTTTTATTCCGACAAATTTCAAATCGCCATTTTAGGAATGCTGGGACAGTTATGTAATTTTGGGGTAATTATTTAAAAAATATATATACAGAGTGGCGGAGACCAAATGACCACATTTGGCGTGGTTTGGGGTGGGTAGGTGTGGGGAAGGTCGTTCAATTCCTCAT
>JAQGBY010000773.1:0-37280 GCA_034698785.1 Mycogona germanica | reverse complement strand
AAAGTGAGTCAGTGCTGGCGGTTTGTTGTTAAAGGTTTGTCTTATGTAACCGACCAACTGGTGACTGGCTGTTTTGAACTCATTTAACTTTTTTGGGGTAAGTTGTTTTAGTTGCAATCTGTTTTAAAATTTAAATTAAAATTTGAGATTGCTCACCTGCTGACACATTTGTATTTCCTTGAGCTATTTTTGATTTTTGTTAAGGATGTCCACCAGCGTGTTCGCCCTGAAATCTTTAACGTGTACCTGAAATCGTACAGGCACGGGTTTCCGAAAAATTCCGTTGGTCTCGGTCGGGAGTCGAACCCGAAATCACGGGAATAAACAGTTCGACACGCTAACCATTATGACACATGAGATCTCCTGGTCACACCTGTCAGTGGCTACAGAGGCACTGATAATTATTTGCAACGTAGTTACAAAATCAACAAATTTAGGAAACTTCCTTATTTGTTTTTATGTTGTACGAGTATGTTGAGTAATTTTTGTTTTAAAATTCATTAATTTAGATTGAGCTAGTGAGAGCTGTCGAATTTGCTTCTCAAACTTTTAACTACACAATTGGTGAGTTTCTGTTGTTGTCTCCAACGATTACGTCATTTGGTGCTCAACGTTTATAAGAATTTTATTTTAAGTTAACGCTTAATTCGTTTTCTATATTTTAGTAAACTTCAGTGATGGACGACATGGATAGATTAAGGGAAGCCATGGCTCGTTTTTCTTGGTAACTATTTTTTTAAGACTCAATCGGTATGTTACGGTATCGGTATGTCAAAGCAACCCTGGATTCCAGAAAGTCTGCTTATTGGAAATATTAATTTTCGTGGCTATTTTAAGATACGGTATACAGACTTAATTTGCCGTATTGGTTGAGCCGTCCATTCACTCTTAATTATTTAAACGGATTTTTGTTTCTCATTTCTGAAAGTAATCTTTCCATCGAACACCACTTTATGTTAAACAATACATGTAAATAAAGAACAAACATATGGATTAATGGTGCAAAAGTATGGGGCATTCGCAATTTGTGAGGGTCCTACGTTTTAAATTTGCAGAAATGATATTGTCACAATCAAGAACGAAAAGGTTACAAAAATTCTTCTCAAGCCATCTACTGTATTTTTACTGTATCTACTGCATCTACTGTATTTTACTCTTAGCCGCCCCAGACCTACGGTTACCTTGCAAGACACGATCATCAAATCTACTACAACATGTGCCAGTATTGGAAACGCGGACTTCAATGTTCCTGTTGACCTAGTCAAAATAGACATTTCGTCGAATTCGGTAAGAGCTGCGACGTGCCAATATATTCGAATAAACAAATGTCAAAATGTAATTCTGGTTTTTGGATGCTCAGGCGTCGCATAGGCGAAATCTACCTGTAAATGTTTCCTAATATGTTACGAACGTGTTTCATATAATGTACATCTGACATCTGGAAGTGATCGAGACACCATCTGCGACTCCACTACTAATTTGTTGTTGCTTTTTTATTCTATATTTGTAGCTGCTATTGCCAAGCGGATCGACTTACGAAGCAGACCAGTACTCACTTCCGTCTGTTCCACCCATTTCGAATCACAAGTTGCAGCGCCTCATTGGTTTAGGATCGATTCCGAGAGAGATGCTGAAGGAGGTGAACGCCAAACCTACGCGATTAAGGTTTCGTTGATAAACTGTTGTTCCGATGTGAAATTTATCATGGCAGTCGTGGCAGACGTGGATTCATTAGATTTGATTTTTATATCTTGTTTTTATGTTTTTGAGCGAAATAGTTTCTGACTACCGAGTTGGTCATTTTTTTGTTATGTTTCTAACATCCGTGGATTTTTTTCTTTTTGGTTTCGTGCCATTGAACTGCTCTAGGAACATCGAGACGCGCTGTACGACACGGCCACTTTGAACGTGATCCAGTCGGCCACCTTCGATGTGGCCTACACCACGGACAAGAACATGTTGGTGTGCGCGCCGACTGGCGCTGGTAAAACGCTCATCGCCTTGATGTGTGTTCTGCGTGAGTTGACTCACTACCCCGATATCCAGACTCTGAAGAAGAGCCCCTATAAGGTTGGTGCTCGTTCGGGTCTGTGTTGATATGGCTCACCGTGCTTCCGTAAAATGGGGTTTCTTGAAACAGCGCTCAGCGCAAAGTGGAAGGATAATTAAAGTAATAAGAAAATATTCCGGCGCTTGATCTGAAATTGTGCGATGTAATCGTGTTGACAATGTTTTTTTGGCTCGTGATCTTTTTTGTATTTGCAACTCGATGTTAAATTAATTCTGAATTTAAAAATCGAGCATCTAATTTTCTGATTTCATGTTTCTCATCATAAATTTAGAAAATTGGCGAAACAGACCGAATTTTGAATTCGTGAAACAATTCATTCTTTCTTGGGTCATTGTTTTTTTTTTTAGATTGTTTACATTGCGCCTATGAAGGCTCTTGCGGCCGAAATTGTCCAGAATTTTAAGCAGCGTCTCGAACCCTTGGGTCTGCATGTTCGAGAGTTTACAGGAGACATGCATCTCTATGCGGGGGAGGTAGCGGAAACGGACGTAAGTCTACACCAAACGAGGTATGCGACTAGAGTTCATGTTGAACACGGAAATTGATTAAATTCATGTCCTTCGCAAATTTGCTATTAAAGTGACTATGATAAATTAAAATTTAGAATACCCAACTTAAACTGATGTTCTTACAGGTGTTGGTTACCACGCCCGAGAAATATGACGCGGTTACTCGACGGGACACAAGCGTGGATTCCTTGTTTCAAACCGTTCATCTGTTGATTGTCGACGAGGTTCACATGCTGAACAACGATCGTGGACCAGTGTTGGAGGCGATCATTGCCCGGATGTTTAGACTGGTAATAACCATTGCCTGAACTCTGGCTGATCCCTCGTTCATCTTGAGAATTTAGCGCGAGCGGTTTCTGCATCCAGCAGTGAAATTGAAATTTCCAAGTTTTAAAACCCAACTTTGTGTGATTTGGAAATGCCACACATTCATGAAATCATGCTTAAAATATTTGCACTCGCAGAGGCAGGTTCGAGACACCCGACTCCGAATCGTGGGTCTGTCGGCCACTCTACCCAACTACAAGGAGATCTCTGAATTCCTTCACGTGGACCCCAATCTGGGTCCGTTCTATTTTGGCTGGGGCTTTCGTCCGATCCCTTTGAAGCAGACATTCATCGGTACACGCAACAGCCGCTATAAGAAACACTGGGTCATCGCCGACGACGTCTGCTACACAAAGACCCTGGAATTCGTGAAGCAAGACAAGCAGGTAAATAAGTTTCACGTCGCAACATTGCATCGATGCCAGGGGTTTCATTTCCGGCCTGCTCTAAATAATTTTGTTCATGGTTACCAATAAATTAAATGTTATCGACAGGTTTGTTATTTCTTCTCCGCCTTGCTTGATGATGGGCCGTGGTTTGTTTTGCTCGGGTTCTTAGCATGGATTGTGGTGTTCTATTTATAGTTTGTTGTTTTTTCATGATTTTGATTATCTGTTTTTATACCCCAGGTCCTGATTTTTGTCCACTCGAGAGCTGCCACCGTAACCACAGCTCAATTTATTGAAAAGCAGGCGGACAAGGAAGAAGACTCCCATCACTTTATCGAAACTAGAGACGACCACTACAGAACGGGAGAAGATTTGGTAACAAAGTTTGTGAAACTTCCTTGGCATGGAAAAGTCATTTCCGTGAAAAGACAAATTATATTTTGACTTTTTTGTCAGCTCTTACTTAAGCAAGGGCTAAAATATGTTATGAATTTTAGTGATCTGGTGGGCTCGTGATTGACAATGTTCTTTCTATCCATTGAACAGGTGAGCCGTTCGAAACAGAAATTGCTGCGCCGCTTGTACGGCGTGGGCATCGGGTACCACCATGCCGGAATGCTACGTGAAGATAGACAGCTGGTGGAGGAACTGTTCAGGAACCGCTATATCAAAGTGCTGGTGTCGACGGCCACCCTGGCCTGGGGAGTCAACTTGCCCGCCTATGCCGTCATAGTGAAGGTACGCAAGCTGGGTGTATCACGTTTCGTATCACATCGTTTCGTACAAAAGAATTTTTTGCTTCACTTTTTATGGGTCCAGTTTTATCCAGTTTTCCAATATCCTCTGACGTCTGGATTTGCTGGGAGCGCACTTAGTCACTATGTGATCCGCGTTTGACTGTTTTCCAATCATTTTACTGTCTTTCACTGAAAAAGGCAATCTTCTGGAAAATCCAATGGTCCGTAAAGAGCCAACACGAGATTTTAATGACGTCACGATTATATATATATTTTGTTAGGGTACGCGGCTCTACAGTCCCAGCAAGGGAGCCCAGGTGGACATCGACTTGCTGGATGTGCAGCAGATGTTCGGTCGAGCTGGTCGACCCCAGTACGACCAGTCGGGCGAGGCCGTCATCATCACCCACCATTTGCAGCTGCCACACTATCTCTCGCTGTTCCAGTGGAGGTTGCCCATTCAGAGTCAGTTCCAGGATTCGGTAGTGGATCACCTCAACGCCGAGGCACGTCTCATTTTCTTTTCTAAGAGTTTAAATCTTTACCAAACTGAGAGAAACAGCAATCCGATGAATTCTAGTTACTGATTTTTCTATATTTCCAATCACTAGTCTCTGCAGGCGTTTCTGTACCCCTCTTGGTGCTTTGGCACTATGCGAGGCACATTTTCACCAAAACCGCGGGATCGAATCTGCGCCGGAATCGAACCGCCGAGCCACAGTCGCAATATCGACTGGGCTACGACGAGTACTAATTTAAAAAAAAAAAACATGGTGCCTTTCATTTCACAGTATTTTATTATAATTATTATCTATTTGTATAAAATTGTTAGGATTTTTGGAAACAAACATGAAAGTCGACTAGGAAGACAATAAATCAATACTAATCAGCATTCGTATTTAATCTGTGAATGGGTTAACCTGAAATGCAGTGAATTGGTGAAAATGGTTTGACCGAAGTGTTTTGTGTATTTTTAGATCGCGCTTAATTCTGTTCGAAGCATTGAGCAAGGTGTGGAGTGGTTGCGGCACACCTTCATGTACATTCGCATGAAAGTTGATCCTGCCCTTTACAAAGTTCAAACCACCGTCGACGTGAGTTTGCATGACCGATGACTATTTACATTTGGATGGCGACATTTGGTTGACTAATTTATCGTCATTTACTTTTGGCAGGCTCGATGCACCGATCTGATTAGAACGGCTGTCATGAAATTGGTGAATGCCAAGATGTTGGTCCAGGATTACCGCACCGGTGCGATTTCGCCAACTGACGTTGGCCGGATTGCCAGCCACTCTTACATCTGTCACGAGACCATCAAGGTGAGTCAAATTATATGGTTTACTTTTGTGTTAATAATTGACCAAAGGGCCCGGGATCATAAAATGAAGAATGAAACGCGATAGTATTGCATTAGTATCGGCCCAGCAAGGTGGCGGTCCACCTTGGAGGCGCGACAACTCAAACATTTATTAAATTCTTACCTCATGAGCACAACATACTGAACTGAAATAAACAGCGTTCACCGTAGAATTTGGGGTACTACATCCATCCACTGTAAATTTCATGGAGCTGCGTTACGCCGTTCGTGGGCTATCGAAGAACAGATCGGAAACACTAACTTTCCTTTGTTGTATTAGATGGTCTGCTCCAATTGGTTTAACTTGCATTAATGTCTTAACAACGTCTCTGTATATTAAATTTGTCATTTCTCTACTCAGCTGATCATTGAATTCCTGGAAGATTCCCGAGATAAAACCTACGTCCAGATTCTGCAGGCCGTGTCCAAGTCGAAAGAATTTCAGCATTTCAAGGTGTATTATTTTTGTATATTTTTTTTATCCCCTCGCATCTTTTTATATATGTGCGATACCTCGTTTTTTTCCGTTTCGTTATGAATATCATGTCCAGTTTTTTCGTTCACACCGACGTTGTCGCATCAGTGTAATTTGTTTTGATCATTTCATTTTGGACGCAGTTTCGACCGGACGAGTCGCGGGAACTGTCTCAGCTCTGTGAGTCGTGTCTCATCGAAAAACCAAATCCCACTCTCCCTGAGTGCGAACGAAAAGTCACCATTCTGCTTCAGTGTTGGCTGAACCGTGCAGATATCAAAACGGCATCGATCTACTTGGAAACAGTGTTCGTGTCGCAGGTGAGACATTTTCCAAGACCTGAGCATATGGGGGAGTTTTCATACCCATTACTTGACCAATCGTTCCTGTAGTACGACCCCGAATACGTAGTTATTTAAAAAATATTATTGACAATGTTACTTTTGATTTATCTTGACGTGACTCAAGCCGAGATGAAAAGGATTTCCTGGGTTTTTGTTTTCTTTTGTGAGATCCTGGGTCACTAATGGACCAAAATGGCTTACTTTTTTTCCACTGTAGTCACTGCACTACAGGATTTTCTGTACCCCTCTTGGTGCTTAGGCACTCTGCGAAGGGGACTTTTTCACCAGTACCCTGAGTTCGAGCAATCGAGAACCCGCGCCGGGAATTGAATTAATAATAGCAAAGATCATTCCTCCTGAAACGAAGTTTTCTTCCAGAGTTTACGTAAACATTCACATAAATATGCCTGTACACCGCCAAAGCAGTAAATTATTCAAAATCTTCTCGACTCTCTTCGTCTCATTCAAATCGTAATAATCATTTCATTTATTTATTTTTAGAATGCCGGTCGTATACTTCGGGCTCTGTTCGACATAGCCGTGGTGAAGCAGCGGGCGCCCATGTCTCGGCTGGTGCTGAGCCTGAGGAAGTCCATCATCCACAAACAGTCGTTAACTGATCATCCCATATTTCAGATGAAACATATGCAGGATAGACGCCACGGTGACCTGATTGCGAAAGCGGACGTTACCCTTTTCCAGTTGAGGGCGCTTAACTTCAGTCAATTGAGTATGACTAGCTGAATCCCCTCCTATTTAAAAAACATAATTGTGTCACGTAATAATATTTTTGAATCGTTTTAGTTTCGCGGAATAAATCACGGACTGTTTTACTTTATTAAGAAAATGTACCGAATTTATATTTTAACTTTCTTTTCTTATTTTTCGCAGTAAAACTGGTGAGGGACGAAAAGGTGGCTAAAAGGATTCAGGTTTGGATCATGTCGGTTCCGCTAATTGAGGCGGAGGTTCTGTATGACCGTCCGACTCCCAATATCGTTCAGCTAGAGATGAGCGTGGTTCCCAATTTTTTGTGGAATAAGTCGGTGAACCACGAAGAGATCGAACCGTTCATCGCCTGGGTCGAGAACCCTCGCACCGGACTACTCTATCCACCAACCACCTTCAGCATTAATTGCAGACAGGTAAATCAATCCGCTCTACCAATTTAATGTATCTTGTTTGTAAACGGTAGTCAACCGCACTACAGGAGTTTCTGTACCCCTCTTGGTGCTTAGGCACTATGCGAGGTTCACGTCCAGTACCCCGGGATCGAAATTTTCGAGAGTCCGCGTCGGGAATCGAACCCGGGATCGCCGAGACACAGATCGCAGATCTGATTGTTGGGGGAAATGGAAATATCTGAGTTGAAATTGCTGTTTTGTGTTCTCAGGCTGAGCAAAGCAAGATCATCAAAGTCAAAATGAGCGTGGTGTTGACCGACGCTGAATGCTATCAGCCACCGGATCTAGTTTTGCACGTCGAGTCCGAGTATTGGATGGGCGTGGCAATCGATCTGCGTCTACTGAAAGAGAAACTGGTGGCGCCTCCTGGTATGTTGGCACTCCTGAATTTTGTAAAATTCAATGTAAATTCAAACTCTTGATTTTACGATGAACTTTGAACTTTATGATATTATGTCAACAGTGTTATTTGAATGGGCTGTTTGAAGGGGGGGGGGGAGAATGGAAATATCTGAGTTAAAACGTCTGCGTTGTTATTAATGTTCTTGTTTCTTGACAGGTGCCAAGTCTGTCTTCAGAATTATCGACCAGGCGGATGTGAAGTTTTCCACAGGCGCTTGATTCGGAATCGGACTCAGTCAGTCAGTCTGAGTATTTAATATCTGAGTGATTAATATGAATAAGAATTTGATGTTCCTGGGTTGGTTTCCCCAGACAATTGTAATAACCTTTGATTTTTGCTTATTGTAGTATTAGTGATTGTGTAATTTCGAATCTTTGGGTTTTTAGTGAAGCTGCTCTTTTTATGATAAAATAAAAACAAATTACGAAAATGAATTGCCCAATGAATTTTTTTAACGTGCTGAAAAAAGTGTGTGAAAAAATTCTACTTTATGAATTTCACGATCATGTGTCATTGTCATGCGAAATACACGGATTGATTTTTCGGTACATGATTTAATTGGGTCGTAGTGTGGCGCTAATTTACTCGCCCTGCACCTTCTGATACAGCTGACCGATTTCTTGAATGAAAAGTTGTACAGATCATCAGCGCCATCTATTGTCATGCTCCGCATACCGAATGTGAGTACTGTTATCTAATCTTGCATATCTTTGCCAGAAATTGGCAACAAACAATTCGGTCGTTTCACTTCTCCACTTTTCCACCGTGGACTTATTAAAATAGCAGGCGATTGATGCAAGCACCTTTATGGTGACTATCTCGTGAAACTGCCTGCCCATGTTAACATGAGTCATACTCAGTTCAGACAAGCTCGATAGATCCGGATTCAAACGAGGCGCGACGAATATTTGTTACGCGCCTCACATATTGTCTCAATGGCATTCATCTGACTTGCTTGACGAGCGCATAATCAAATTTGGCCGAAATTTTGTACGTGAAAAAATTTCCGGGGGCGCAGATTCCTGCTGTTTTGGCTTCTGTGTCTTGTTTAGCAATCAAGGGGGGCAATTTTGACTGGAAACGCGAAAATAATTGTGAAAATCGATAGATGAGTGGTCCAAACATGATGCCAGGAATGGCACCGAGGATAATGCTCTGCGCTTTTATCGCTGGTAAGTACAAAATTTCCAAAAAGTCACGTAACAACTGGGGGTAGCCCTATGTATGAGTCCTAGGCCAAGTGGCCTAGACCCTGACCCCGATGCTGTTTGAATGGATCACCAGGTCCAAGAGCATTTTATCGTCGTGGTTAGTGCCCCAATGCATGTGACTGTTTGACCAGAACCGTCATTTTGTTCGGGATAAAGAAGAATTGGGTTGGAGCGTCTCGGAAGTCGCGTGAAAAGAGTATCTGTAAATATTCCAAACTGCGACGCATGACCACACATCTATTTTCTATTTGTTTTCTGCATTGTGCATTCGCTTGACTGATTGGTCCAAGTGCAGTGAAATGTCAGTCGAGTGGTTCAAAGGCAAACCTGGTTACATCAGTTGATCAATTTAAAATGTAAATAATGGTCCGTAGGTCTCACCCTGGTTCGTTCCGGATTGGCGGCGGATGTGCCGGGACTTCGTTTCGTGAGCGAACCGCCTGGCCGAGTGGAGTTCGCCAATACCCGAGGTGCCCAACTATCCTGCACGGCTACCGGCACTCCCACCCCGACCGTCAACTGGACTCTGACGGACGGCAGCTCGGTGGTGGCCGTGGCCGGCCTGCGTGAGCTGGGAGCCGGTGGTCAGCTCGTCTTTAGCGCGTTCGGAGCTGACCGCTATCGGCCGGACGTTCACGCTGCCGTCTACCGGTGCGTGGCGTCCAACGCCATCGGAGTCATCCATAGCCGGGACGTTAACGTTTACGGAGGTCAGTTGCCGTTTCTCGTTAACTTATCCAATCACTTCTGTTCCTGTCTTTGTACATGACATGCACAGTACTTGTTCAAAAGATGCATATTTAATTTTTTTAATGAATACACAAATTGTGCTTTTGTCAATGAAGTTTGTAAAATGTTGTGTTATTTTTGTTGTGCATTGCATTTTCAAAAATGTGCTTATATTTTTGATTGGCTTTTGAATTGGCGTTTGAAATGGTGAGATTTGAACGAGGACAATAAATCAACGCTAATCGTATTATTTTTTATAAAGATTTTCTTGCTTTATCGTCCGGGGCTCACTGAATGGTTTGAATTAATAAATTTATCGTTGCCGTGTCCGTGTTTATTTGTAGTGGTCGTGCAGAGCTACGACGCCCAGGTCTACGATACCTACGTCATGGAGGGCAACACGGCCGTCATGAAGTGTCATGTGCCGGCTGTGGTCGGAGACTATCTGACTGTGGTGGCCTGGATCAGAAACGACTCCTTGCACATTCGGCCACCTGTCACCGCTCAAGGTATTTCGTGGCATCGTTGCGCCATTTTGTGTTCGTTCGAATGAAATTTGTTGGGAGTTCAACCTGCGCAATGAACATCAGCGACATTTTCTTACAAGATTATTTGCGGTAGTTCCCAGTGCTGTCGTTATAAATTGATTTCTGTCAACATACGAGAATATTAATTTGTGCAATGAATATCGATGATAATGTGATGTAGTCGAAATTAACATGTTGATTTTCAATTTTTCATTTGAACACGAAGTCTTGAAATCATAAATACATTTTACGAGTATTATTTGATGTCGTTTGTCATTAGTAATTAAAACTTCATAATTTATGGAAATTCAAAAATTTGGTAAAATTTCTAATTCACATTTGATGATAATTTAAATATTTCATCACTGTATTAGAAATGAAGCGGTATTTTGAATTTTCTTTGCAATTTAAAATGTGTCGTGTGACGTTCAATATTGAGTAATTTAAGATTTTTGAAAGGGGGGTTCAAATAAAAATATTTGGCGTATTATAAGTCATCGGAAGTGTGAGGGACAGTTTCTGTTATTGTTGATTCACTTGATTTTATGTTTTGAGTTCTCAAATATGCGCTTTTGCTGATGTTCGCCAGGTTCCGAATTGTCCAAGTACGCCGTGCTGCCCTCCGGTGACCTGCACGTGCGCAACGTGACGAGCGAGGAGACGAGCAGCAAGTACAAGTGCAAGACGCGGCACGATCTGACAGGCGACGAGCGTGTCAGCACAACAGCTGGATCACTATTTGTCACGGGTAGAGAGCACAACGTTTGTTTACGTTCAGTTCCTCCCTTCCCTTCCCAGACGCTTCCACGTTCTCTCTACCTTGTTTACAATTACAGTTTACCTTTTTTTTTTGCGCCCGCAAATTTGTTTCGGATTTTCTTGGGAGAATGTTGGTTGGACTCGGACTCCTTTCGCTACCGCACATTCATCCTTTCCACTTTTTTAATATTCCTCCACCCACACTGATTCCAACAACATGTGGATTTTGGAAAGTAACAGCTGTCAACTGTTACTTTCCAAATTTTTTAAAGCTCTCTTAGCGTATTGACCAAAAATGAATTGTGTTATTGTTTTAGATTAGTAGTTGTTGTTGCAACTTCTTCTGAACGAAAGTTCTTAATTTTGTTTTCTAATTTTTCTAATTCTAAGTTTATTCTGTTTCGTCGATGAAATCTTATTTAATAAATATCGCGTCGAGTTCACGAATTTTTAGTATTAAAAGTTGGCCGTGTTGTCAAGTTGATTAAATATATTTTCATGGCTTGATCCCGGCGGTATTAAAGTAATTTGTTTAATTAAGAAATCATGTCACCAAGTAACTGTTTGTCCAATAAATGTTGATGTTCGCATTTTTATTTGTAGAACCACGCGGTAATATGCAGCCCAGAATTTTGGAGGGATCGGGGAAAGTGGAAGTCAAAGTAGGAGGCAACGCGACGCTGGCCTGCATCAGTCAAGGAAATCCATCGCCTGTCTTGAGGTACGATTCAGTTTGAGTTGACGAAGCGAGCGAGTCAATGTTTCTTGTTTATTTAAACGTTGGTGTCGAAAACCTCCTGTCGAAGCGATTTCGTAGTTGCTTTTCTGGAGCCTACTCGCAAACATCGTCACCCTATTATTTTGA
The DNA here is from genome assembly GCA_034698785.1 of Mycogona germanica. NCBI lineage: Eukaryota > Metazoa > Arthropoda > Diplopoda > Chordeumatida > Chordeumatidae > Mycogona > Mycogona germanica. The sequence goes on along the minus strand of JAQGBY010000773.1, from coordinate 25,390 downwards.
AATGCCTGTTTTCTTGGTTTGTTCGTGGCTGATTGCTAGATCAATATTGACTCAACTGCTTGTGTTGTACCAAGTGCATGCCAATGTGCTAAATATTTAAAGTGCGGTTCTTGTTTAGTTTGTTGCCGAGGATCATCATTATAATGTCAACATTTGCACAGTCTACGAAGTGTCTATTCCAATTTGGTTTAGTGTTTTGTTTTGCCAATTTATAAAACGCTAAAACATATTAACCAAACTTTTAAAATAAAGACATTCACTTTCAAGTCGCGTTCTATATTCAATGAAGTAATGATTTTTAAAAACAATTCCTATATTAAATGTTTCGTTTTGACAGCCGTCTTCAACGTAATAAAACATTGGAAGTAAAATTGATCGCGTATTTTTGTTATTAATGGTAATTGTAGTTTCAAAAAATAAACATTCATGACGCTGCAAACTGTTTTCACTTATTTGTTTTCCATTTACAGTTGGTTCCGCAAGATTGGCCAAGGCGAACTGGTTTCTGTCGACAATAACGTCATCTACGAGAAAACCGAGAGTTACTTGCAAATTCGGATGCTCCAAATGGATCATGCCGGCGTTTACGTTTGTGAGGCGGCCAACGAATTGGGGAAGGATCGGCTAGAGATTTCGGTGATCGTTCACAGTGAGTTGTCTATTTTTCGAGTAAACAAAATATTGACGCATTTTCATTTCGTTATATATCTAAATAATTCGAGTTGATATAATAATCCAAATTAATCATGAGTTGGAAATGTTGCCGTTTCTTACACCGTCTTGTGTTTGCACCGAATGTGTTCTTTTGTAGAAAAAATAAAAGAAAACATACCTTATATTAAAATGTATTTGCGAATGAAAAAACAACAGAACTTCTAGTTTTTAGTAACTTCGAAACTTGTTGTTACGGTTTACTGACTTGTCCTATTCAATTTTTAATTCCAGAGCCGGTTACAGTTAGCATTCGACCTCGCATCGGCACAGCAAAGGTGGGCGACAACATGACGTATGTTTGCGAAAGCTCAGGTCCGTCGCCGTTGACAGTCAGCTGGCTGCACGACGGGCGAGTGGTGAAGGGCGCCGTCAGTCCCGAGCTCCGTCTCAGTCCGGTCAGGATCAGCGACCAGGGACTGTACCAGTGCCGGGTGCGCAGCGACAAAGTGACAGAACACGCAGAGGCCGAATTAAGGCTCTCCGGTAGGGGGTGCTTTTTAAAATCTGGATTTATTGTTTTTCCCAAATTGGAACTCTTGACGAGCGTGGTTACATGACACCTCTGAACATGATGCACAATTTATTTCCCTCCTCGTCTCAGAAATTCAACCGCAGCACCAGGAGACGTTCGCCGAGTCCACGGTGGCAGCGGGCTCCACGCTCTCGCTTCGCTGCTCGGCCTCTGGAATTCCCCGGCCAGTCTTCGAGTGGACATTAGACAACGTGCCTGTCGCCACCGCCATCAACTCGACGCGGTTGCGGACCGCCACGCGCGCCGCCAAAAACGGAACCGTGTTGAGCGTGCTCCACGTGACCAAGGCGGTGGCCAGCGACGGCGGCGTGTACGCCTGCATCGCCTCAAACGTCGGTGGCCTCTCCAAACACGTGGCCCGCGTTAGCATACCAGGTGACTGTCGACGAGTTTGAGATGGTTATTGGTTTAATGAATTGGAAAAAATATAAATGTTTTTATGAAGATCTTTCAACATTCTCTGCTTTTTTAGACGTCCTAAAAATATGTAATCTATTTACTGTTAATTACTTATTTTTCTTTTGTTGCAGGCAAACTTGCTGGAAGGGAAATTAAAAATATGGCAGCTGTTTCTGGGAGCAACGTTTATTTGAATTGCCCGTACTACGGTCATCCCGTGACTGAGATCATCTGGAGTAAAGGTATATTTTATTTATATTATATGTTGATAAATTTAATTTGGTTGCCGTCATTTGTGGTCATTCTTTGTTGCCCAAGTAATGTCATTCTATATTTCTTTTTGCTTGAAGTTTGTTCTGAAACTGTTTTTTCTGGCTTTGAAATGTTGTCAGGTTGATAAATAGATTATTTATTGATCCTTAAAGATGGCAGCAGGCCATTACAAGTGTCTAGAAATTTGCGGCTTCTGCCTTTCGCCAACGGTACTCTGCTCGTCAAAAAGGTTCACGCTGGAGACGGCGGCGTCTACCAGTGCACTGTTCGCAATTCCGTGGGTCAGACGGCTGTGGGGAAAATCGAGATGCAAGTAATTGGTAAGTTGCATTCACAAATTCTCATTCGAATTGCACTTATTTGAAGACAATTATTAATTCGTTTTTATTTTTAATTTAAAATTTGTCGAGCACCATGTGCCTGAAGTCAGCATTCGTCTGATTGAAAGACGAGTACAACAGTTCCGTTCAGACAGAGTAATGTCGTTCAGATAGAAATCTGAAGTTAGTATTGACACCAACCGACTCGATTAAAAGTTTAATTCATTTATTTAGTTTGAAGTTAGCCAGAGGAGCTTCAATGTTATGTAATGTGGCATAATCCCAAGTATTTGGGCAGCCATACAATGTTTTTTTTTATTCATTAGAATGAACGTTGCAGTGGTAACTGGCAATAATGGCAGTTGCCCTGATTCGTCCAACGCGGGCGAATCAGGGCGATGATCGCCTTGAATTTTTGTGTCATTAATTATTATTGAATGCTCTTCTGATTGAATGCTTTTAGGTTTATTAAATTTGATGGAGGACTGCATCAATAAATGTGTTTACGAGTAATTCCAAAGCAGCTAATTTATAATTTTTGGTGATTCCGAAATTTGATATTCCCTTGCCAAACAAGTTTTGGGTCTACTCTAAAATATTTGAAGTAAAAATTATGGTTCTAATTGGTTGCTCGCATCTATGCAATCAGTATTTTAAAATAAATTAATCTAGTTTGTAAATTATATTGTTCCATTCAATTGCAATTATTTGTTGGTTTTCATAAGCGGGACACAGTTTAAATGTATCCTTGTATACGTACAGTTCCTCCAAAAATAGTCCCGTTCGAGTTCCAAGAGGAACTCCTGCGCGAGGGAATGCGGGCCCGGCTCCAGTGTGTGGTTAGCGAAGGTGACCTGCCCCTAAATGTCACGTGGCTCAAGGACGGCCGTCCCATCTCTCCGGCGCTGGGCATCACGGTGCGCGCGCTGGACGACTTCTCCAGCATTCTGACCCTGAGTAGCATCACCCCCGCCCACAATGGACAGTTCACCTGCGTGGCATCCAACATGGCCGCCACCGTAACTCACTCGGCGCAGTTGTCAGTTAACGGTAAACACCACAACCACCACCATCCCATTCCCACGAATTTAATCGTCCGCCGATTTCCAATTTTTACAGCTCCTCCCAAGATCATTCCGTTTGCCTTCCTCGACGACCAGTTCTACAAGGGCATGCGGGCGCACGTCACCTGCGCCATCAGTCAGGGCGACCTTCCCGTGACCTTCGACTGGCTCAAGGACGGGCAAGACCTGCCGCGCGGCACCGTGGTGGCCCGGATGTATGACGAGCGCACCGCCTCGCTCAGTATCGAGACGGTCGGCTCGGCCCACTCAGGCAACTACACCTGCGTGGCGCGGAACGGTGCCGGCGCGGCCGCCCACACGGCCCAGCTGCTCGTCCGCGGTAATCCTTCCCCCGCACTCCCCCATCAGCCACTGCCCAGCACTCACGGTGCGGTGGCGTCCCCTCTCTCGTTTCAGTCCCGCCCAAGATCGTCCCCTTTAGTTTCGGCGACTCGCTGTCCGCGGGCGCGCCGGCCCGAGTGGTGTGTGGCCTGCAAGAGGGCGACGCCCCGGTCCGATTCTCGTGGTCGCGCGACGGTGTCCCCGTGGTCGGAACGCAGGTGCACGAAGTGGACGGCATGTCCAGCGTGCTGTCCTTCGCTCGACTTACTCCGGCACACGCCGGCACGTACCGGTGCACGGCAGAGAACGTGGCCGGCGCGTCGTGGCACGATGCCCCGCTCAGAGTGAACGGTAATCCTCCCCGCCCTCCAATAAACCAAAAGTGACGTTCCACGATTGTAACCCCACCCTCCCGTTTTCTCGCAGTAGCGCCCAAGATTGTGCCCTTCGCCTTCCAAGGGGATCACGTGTTCGAGGGGGCGCTGGCCAGACTGACCTGCGTGGTCTACCAGGGTGACCTTCCGCTGGAGATCACGTGGGAGAAGGACGGCGGACCGATTACGGCGGCGCTGGACGTTACCGTCCGTGGGGTGGACACGTACACCAGCATACTGACCATCGATCATGTGCGGTCCCACCACGGGGGCAACTACTCGTGCGTGGCGCGGAATCAGGCTGCCTCCGCGAGCCACACGGCACCACTGGTCGTCAATGGTAGGCACCCTCATACACACGATTCCCAATTGCGAAACGTCGATCTCGTTTCAGTTCCCCCCAAGATTGTGCCCTTCGCCTTCCAAGAGGAGCACTTGGTTGAGGGGCAGCTGGCGCGGGTCTCCTGCACTGTCAGTCGCGGCGATCTGCCACTTAAGCTCAACTGGGAGAAGGACGGAGTGGTGCTGGCGGCTGACGCTGAGGGAGTGCAGATTCGCTCCCTGGACGAGTACTCCAGTATTCTCACCGTGACGCGGGTTTCAGCCGAACGAAATGGCCTGTACACCTGCGTCGCCACTAATTTGGCGGGGCTGGCCAGGCACTCGACCGAACTGGTGGCAAACGGTAATTCGCTCACTACGAACTCAAGATCCCTTTTGTGATAAGTGACCGACACCGACTAATTTTCATTATATATTTCAAGCACATTATTAAGTCCAATTTCAAAAACCTGAACCATTTACTTTTTAATTTTTAAACAAAATTATTCAAGAGTCATTGTGTAAGCAAAATTTTTTAGATATCGACGAAAGCTCTTTCTAAAGCTGTTAAATTTTCATTTAAAATCATCCCTTGATCCACAGTCAGGAGTATAGAGACACTGTCAACAGATCTAAGGGTTGTTAAAAGTACAAGCCACGACAGGATTGATCGTTTTGGAAGGAAGGGCACAATCTAGATTGCGATTAAAAATCCTCATTTGCTATTTAAAACTCGTGATATTTGTGGGAACCTCGAAAACCACTGTAATGATAACATTTGACAAACATGTTTTTAGCAAGTTTATATGTGTGGGCCCTCATAAATCATTTGTGATGAGAGCAGCTTGTTCACCTGCTTGTTTTCTTTGAATTCTTCCTTATGATTAAATTTTGGTGACGTTGAATAATAAATTTTAAAAAATTACATTGTTAAGGTGGTTTTGGAGATCTATAATTGATTATTTCCTAATCCTATCTCGATGATGTCTTCGATTTCAGTTCCCCCGAAATGGGTGACTGAGCCCCAAGACGTGTCGGCCGTCGTCGGCACAACCGTTTCACTCCACTGCAAAGCCGAAGGTTATCCCACACCGAGTATCACTTGGAGTTTCGCCAAAAGTACCTACCTCAATTTAATTACTTACCTCGCAACCTTTCTGAATCAACACTGACCAATGCTTACAAATGAATTCGACTCCGTTTTGACAGCTTTCGAAACTCTCCTATTGGATCCAAAGAGCGTGGAACATTTGCCGCAGACGAGAATCGAGTCGAATGGAACGCTCGTCTTCGATCGACTTGAATCGGCCAATGAGGGCTACTTTATTTGTTCGGCATCCAATGGCATTGGAAGCAATCTCGAGGCTGTTGTCCAAGTAAAAATCAATGGCAAGTTTCAATCTTCCATCTCAGATTCCTTTTTTTCATATGGTTTCCGTGGACCTTTATTTTCCTACAATCGGCTCATATTTTTTTACTATTTTATTTTTGTCAATAAAATGTTGTGTAACATGAAATCATTTTTAATTTCTAATCCAGCACCGCCACACTTCAAGAAGCTGTTGACAGACGTTCGCATCTCGTGGAAAAAGAACGTCCAGCTCCAATGCGAAGTGAACGGCAATCGACCGTTGAACGTGACGTGGTGGAAGGACGGCAAGACTGTCAAATTTGAGGTGCCGAGGTACTGTGACGCAGTCAATAATTTCCGATTTATGGGATCAAAACTAAATCACAAATTAATAACTAATTCACCAATTTTTATAATATTTTTTAGGGTAACTGAGCAGTTAGTGAATCACACTCATAGCGTCCTTTCGACACTAACCATTCACAATTTAATTCGCAATGATTCGGGTCTGTACACCTGCAATGCGACCAACGTCTACGGAAAGAATGTGACCACCGCCGAAATTACTGTTCTAGGTTAGAGTGAGCAGTTAAAAAATTTATTCGATTAATTTTAGATCGAATTACTTGATTTTTCGTTATTGCGTTATTATTTGAAATCATTGAAGGACGTTTTTGGTCGTTTACTTCGTAACTAGAACCACCGGATGCTCCATTCAACCTCAGTGCGGCTTCTGTGGCGAGCACCACCATTGAGTTGTCGTGGAAGCCGTTCTTCGATGGCAACGATCCCATCAAGAAGTACATCATTCAGTACAAAGTGGAATCTGGTACGGTCTCGCTCAGTTGAGTTCATTAATTTCTGATACGCAATTCTTGTTTATTTTGTGGAGGGAAGATAATCGGCCGGATCATGCATTTGCAAACGAACGAACGTGTTCCTGTATTTACTTTTCGTTCGATTGAAATTCATTACAATTTCGTATAGCTTTCAAATCAAACGCGTTCATATTTGTTGAATTTTTTTACTTTCTAAGATTTCTGATTTTTTTGTTCCAATGAGTGATTTTATTTAAGAATTTATTTATCCTTAGCAATTCTCTCTTTCGGATCAAGTTAGTTTTTATTTTTAGTTGAAGCCACAGTAGTGTTTTAGCACTCCATAATTTTTATGTACCTTTCTTGGGGGTTTGGTTAGGTTTATGCACCACGTAAATTTTTGTTGACATTTTTGTTTGTAGATTCGTGGGACAGCGCAGTGAGCATGGAAACCGTCAACGGGGTGCCGACGAACACCATAATAGCGCAACTTCTACCCGCCACAAGTTACCTTTTCAGAGTCTTTGCCGAAAACCTGCAAGGCCGTAGCGGTGCCAGTAAAATTCTGGCCGTCACCACAGAGGAAGATGGCAAGTATCGCGTTGACGTTACTGCAGTCTTACATCCAAGAACCAATCGATCGCCTTTCATTGATAATATTTCTAATTTAAATTTGTTTTTAGTTCCAACCGGTGTCCCGAGTGATGTGCAAATTGAGTCTGTCAATGCCGAAACGTTTCGAGTAACTTGGAAGGTAAATATTTCAAATTTAAATTGAAAAAAGTTGGAAGTTATAAGCAATTTGATATTGATCTGGAAAAGGTGGTATTGCTCACCATGTTGTATGATTTTGTGGATGTGCAGACATGCTTTTTAGCTTTTAGTGTAGTTGCTCATTACATGGAGACAATTTTTTATTTCGATTCCAGGCGCCGGATCACAAATCTTGGAATGGGAAGCTGCTGGGATACCACGTGGGCCACAAGGAGGTTGACGTGGGCGACTCCTACAAGTTCAAATCGTTGCTGAACCCCGTACCGAGAGCTGATGCGTCACTGGCCGTCGAGATCGGCGAGTTACGCCAGTTCACCAAGTACGCCGTCGTCGTGCAGATGTACAACACCCGGGGCAAGGGACCGCTCTCGGAGGCAGTGGTGGCCATGACGTCTGAAGGTGGTGCGTGTCAAAACTGTCTGATTTCTTTCATCTGATTTCTGTTCGTTTATAAGAGTAAGTTCAGTGATCATCTTTTTTCTCAAATGAGGTCATTTCCTTATTAATTTTATATTATCTTGGCAGTTCCCAGCCAGGCTCCCACCAACGTCCGTTGCACAACTCTGACGTCGCACAGCATTCACGTGACGTGGACACCACCGCCGCCCGACACTGTCAACGGCATCCTGCGCGGCTACAAGGTGTCGTACCGACCCGCCTCTGACTGGTTTGGTAAGTGAACAAACACTCTAGCCAATTATTGCGTCGCCCAACACAACTCTTTAAAATGCTAGAATTGACATGACATTTTACTTATTTATGATTTCTATTTCGATCAAGCCGCTTTCTGTTTTTCAATAACGTCGAGTAAAATATTACAATACAACTGGGTATTATTTTCTGATATTGAATGCTGTACCCTTCTGTTCGTATTTCAGAGGACATGGCCGATAGTTTCAACGTCAGTCTGCTGGCGTCGCTCACGTTGACTAGCATGAACAAATTCAGTAACTACAGTATTCAGGTGCTGGCGATGACAAAGGTCGGGGAAGGTCCTTCTAGTTCGGCCATTTTTTGCAAGACGCTTGATGACTGTAAGTGTGACGGCTGCCATTTTTTCCGACTACGAAGGCTGCGGTCTATTGGTTCTCTAATCTAAAAAGAAAATCTGTTTTTCATTAGCTCCCGAAGCGCCGTCGGATATCAAGGCCGCCGCCTTGTCTCCAGACTCCGTCATTGTTTCTTGGAAGCCTCCATCCAATCCCAACGGCATGCTCAAGTCATATTCCATTTATTGGAAGAATGCCGAAAATGAAAAGGTACAAACTTGTTCGTTTTGTCAATTTTGGGCAAACGTAGACAATTGCGTCGCCACTTAGTATCGAACTACAATTCACTTTTACCAATGTTTCAAACCCGCACAAATTAACAGGGTGCGTCCGTCAATTCGGCCCCGGCGATGAGCGGCTCACAGGAAGTGTCCGGACTAAAGGAGGGCGCACGCTACGACTTCTGGGTCACCGCGTCCACCTTGGCCGGCGAGGGACAAGCATCCCGGGTTGTTCGGCAGGGTCCGGTCGGTCCCAAAGGTACGATTTTTAGTTCCTCTCGTTATGTCTACCCAAAGCTAAAGCTCCTGCTATTTTTTTATTTTTGCATCGATAATATATTTTTTTTAACATTTTTTTTACAATCGTTTGCATGACTTAGTTTCTGCCTGCATTTCTTCACTCGTAGAACAGCGTTGCATGACATTTGTAGTCTGCTCTTTGGTCTTGGTTGCTCGCTCTTGAATGTCCGCCTCGCCATGCATCGGGTAAGAACATGTGTTGTCTCAAGTTTTGATTTTTTCAGTCATGAAACTGAAGACACTCACTTTTTATTTCCACCTAGCGATAGTCGTGCTTTTGAAAAGTTATTCATTTAACATGCATGGATTCATCTCTGTTGGCTTATATACAGTGTGGGCTAAAAAAAAAAACCCACTTTGATAGAAATGTGATCGTAAGATTCGCAATTTTATGATCACATTTCTATCAAAACGTTTTATTTTTGGCCCACACTGTACATGCATTTTGGTTTATGTACGTGGGGGCATGACCTCTAAAATGTTCGTGCTTTTTCAATAGTGCCAACATCGATCATCTCTTTCGACGACAAAATCATCACCGCCTGGCAGTCTGACGTCACACTGCCCTGCCTCGCTGTCGGAATTCCCAAGCCGCAGATCAAGTGGATCCACAAGTACGAATAAAATCCCATTGTATCCATATGGATACGCTTTGATCCCCGCGTTCGGTTTAACTAGCGTTATATTTCACGTTTTGACAGAGACGCGGTTCTCGAAAATGGAGACAAGGTGTCCATCGGATCGGACGGAATGCTGACGGTTGCCAATGTTCTCGAAGCAGACGCCGGCGACTACTCGTGTAACGCCGCCAACGAAATCAGCGAAGATCGTATTACTTATACTGTCATAGTATTAGGTAAGTCTTGCGATTGCAGCGTCTCTAAACGACTAAAAATAGTAGTCCTCCTGTTGTCAATTTCATTTCAAATTTTGGAAATACAGTTTCCAAATGTGCTTGCACATTTTCAAAATCGTTTATAAATTATTTTGTGTGTCCAAAAACATGTTGTTTCTTTTTTTTAATACTCATAGCACCACCTTCTGCGCCGACAACAGAGCTTTTGGCGACCACCGCAAGTTCCATTCATGTTCAGTGGACACCGCCGCCGAGCAGCAAGCTCTCCAAAATCAAAGGTCACATTTTCATCCACCCTCTTATTCAAAGCCCGATTTTCTCCTTGTGGTTATCGATATTTCAATAAGTTTCCGTAATCATTTTTAAAAAGAGAACTGTTGATTTTCATTTGAATGCGTGCGATAGAATCCACGCAGGCGTTCTTTTTTTTAGATACTTATTTTGAATACTTATTGAATATCCTTCGTAAACGATACACCCGATTAGGTTACACGGTCCACTACCGCAAAGACGGTGCCAGCGATTGGAAGGAACTGACGCTAGGTGCCGTGGCAGTTGACCACCGGCTGGAGAACCTGGACTGCGGCACCCGCTACGAGGTGTACGTGACGCCGTTCAACAAGATCGGCATCGGAGCGCCCTCTGAGATTCTTGTCGCATCGACCAACGGTTCTGGTAAGTAGCTGACGATAATATAATAAATGTAATATTATGTATTATATATAATTTGCTCTTTTAATGTGAAACCTTTTCAAAAATAAGAATGCAATTAATGTGAAATAATGAATATTGGCAAGTCAGTCAATTGCGTCTATACCAGTACATATGTATAATGCGAAACGAATTTTGTTAATAATTTTACGATATGGTTTTTAAAGAATTTATTAAGGTTACAGAAAATTGGTTGACATTCAGTTCATTGGTATTCAGTTCCAGCAGCACCGGCCAAGGAAGATCTGATGGAGGAGGCGTCCAATTCGGTGTCCCTGTATCTGAATACCTGGAAGAGTAACGGCTGTCCCGTTCTTCACTTCACCGTCGAATACTCGCCTCGATCGATCAACGAGTGGTCGCTGGTCTCCGACAACGTCAAGCCCGAGCAGCGCCGCCTGGTGGTGCCCGGTCTGCGGCCCGCCACCTGGTACGGACTGCGCATGACGGCCAGCAATGGCGCCGGATCCACTGTCGCCGAATACTCGTTCGCCACGCTCACCAGTGCCGGAGGTAGGACAGTGGCCTAATAATTTCCATACAATATCATTTAATAGTCTTTAGCCGTGCGCTTACTGACCTATCAATTCAGTCGAAAACACAGAAATAGAATACATCGAACAATATTCGTAAGTGAGAAACTGTTGATTTTTAAACAATTCAGCTTTACATTGTTTTTGACATCGTATTTATAGGGAGCAGGCAAACTTAAAAACAATTTTTTAATATCCTACTTTTCGAATGATCAAACAAGACATTTATTTTTAAAATGGTTGGGTTTATTCCTTTGCATACAACATGTTTTCCTATTGAATGGGTTCAGACAAAATTGATGCAATATTTAAGTAAGTGGCCTTGCCTTAATCGATCGATTTGAGACGATACTTAATTCGGTCGGTCAGTCATATGTTAAAACTAAAATTACGTTCAGTTTGGTCAACATGCAATAATATCGTTAATCATGAATCTTTTTTTATCAACCGCTTTAGCCACCGTATCACCGGACCTGCAGTCGGACGCTGCTGCACACGAGGTGGAGGGTCTGTTGGCCTACCTCAATTTCTACCTGGTGGTGCCGGTCATCTGCATGATGGTGGTGCTGTTCGCCATTCTGGGTGCCGCTTGCTTTTACGTCAAGGTCAAGAAGCGCGAACAACAGAGCGATCGAGGTAGGGCTTTTTCTTTAATGTCTTAATCACCATTCCCGCATGTGTGGCATAATATTGCATAACATGAATCGCGTATTAATGCCCGATTTCAATTCCGTTATGTAGCCAACAGAGCGTCGACGGTCAGCGCCAGTCTCATGCACGGAACACGATCGGGCAGCTTCTCCTACGTGCAGCGGGCCGCGCACAACCGAAGTGGCAACCATTCACGACTCCAGGGTAAGACTTGACAAAACTATTATGTCGGGATTGGATATTGCCGATTTAGAAGGTTGTAGATGTAGATTGGGAATGGCACTAACCGATCGTGTGTGGGCATTGGTTTTTTTTTTTCCAGAGGACGAACTGTCGCCGTACGCCACATTTCATTTGGCCAACCACCGCGGCGACAACTTGGGAAGACATAGTAACGGTATGTTGTCGATGCTCCCTTTTGGATTGGACCTTCAACCTTCTTCTCCTTGGAGAGGTTATCCACAGAAACCAAACAAATTGTCACAAGTGTTCAACACTATCATCATGTGTTACATCACTTATTTCAAAAATATATTTCTGTCGTTTCCACTTTGTAAAATTTGTCTCACAGTCTCTGAATATTTCATGGGCATGAAAAAATAGTGCTCGTATTGAATCAGAATTTCAGAATTAAATCATGAAAAACTACTTTAACGGCTTAATTTATTTTGAGAAATATTAATGAGTTTTGCATGAGATTGAGTTGTATTAATTTGGTCATTCTAGTTGCTCCTCCGCTGCCACCACCAAGAATGTTTGACGGCTATCCTCAGGATTCGTGTTTGCCAATGAATCCTAACTACTCGCCCGCCGGAAAGTAAGTCGATATTTTTATATTTCTTTCTCCCTTCGTGTCTGATAATTATTCAGGGTTAGTTGCCTCTTCTTATTTCAACTCGGTAACTTGATTGTGTGTTTCTGTTCCTCTTCAAAAATAAAGTGGGTTTCTTCCGGGTCATGGTCCGGTAGAGACGACCTTCATCTTCCCGCGACTTCCGGCGGAAGACCACCACGTTCAACACTGTATGCCAAATTTTCCACCTCGTGGCTACCCTGTCGATGTGAGTACCCCACTTTTTTTTAAAAATAAAGTTATAAAATTCTGAGGATTTGATTAGAGGAGTCTAAATTCGTCGACGTTCTCGACTTCTTTGTCAGTTAATTTTTTTAAATCAATGATCCATGCTTTTTTCTTCAATCGTGGTTAATTTATTTTCTGTTTTAAAAAATTAGGAACTAAACTCCAAGTTCGCTTAGCTTCCAAAACATAAGGTAAGACAAAATTCTTTAAACTTGTCTCAGTTGCAGCAAGCATCCCGTTGACAAACACGCTAAAAATCCGGCTCCTTTCTGCCTATTTTTTTTCCAGCTTCCGTTCGTCATTACTCATACAATTGTTACGAAATTACTCGTTATCCTCACTCACCAAATATGTAAATTACAGCTTCTGTATATGTGCATCGTGTTTTTAAAAGAGAGCGTGGTCTCAATTTGTACCGAAAAAAAAATGTTTACGAGTTAGCTCTTGACGAATCGAGTCACAAGTTAGGCAACATTTATGCGATAGCTCGCCTGCTCATAATCAAACTATTTTGTGTTAGGCAGGCGAAAAAATATTATAAATATATTTTGTAGACAACAACGTACGCCCGAGAAGAAGAAACATTGCGTCAAAATTTTCTAGTCCGTGACAACGTCTCTCCAAAAAAAAAAAAAACCAGCGAATGGCAATGAACAATATTAAGTTGAAGAACTCTAGCAATACAATTAAGTGTTGTCACCTCGCTAAATGGGAATGACGATAAAGTTCTAAATTTAGCTTGTTACTTTGAGAAGACGTCCTAGGGTTGTTGGTACTTCAGTGTGACGTTGGCACAACTTAATTCCAATCAATGCCACACTAAAAAGTAATGCTCAAAAGCTAATTTTTCCATTTGAAACGCGTAACGTTCTTCCGGTTGCCAAGATGACCTGCTCGATTTGAAATCGGTTAAGACGATGCGATTCCATTAACCCTTTAACCGACCAAGACGACATAACGCGTTTCCACTTTTCAAAAAAATCGTGGCAAAAATCTACCAATCACAGAGAAATGCAAAGCACATGATTGGATAGAGCGAAAAATTAATTGGCCGGTTAAATGGTTAAGAGGCACTTTGAAAAATTGGGTTGCTCAATCGATTAAAAAATAATTTGTTATTGAATTTGTCTGCATATTTTATTTTTTGAAATTTGCTGAAACTGACGTTGCTCATTACAGACCTGCCTTCTCGATGATTTATTTTATTTTGACGGCAGTAACACAGTCACGACATGCTCAAACAAGAAGCATATTGTCTTCGTTTTTTGCTCCAAACCTTACGCTGTTCCACCTAAAGATGGTGTTAACGCCACAATCGATTTCAAATGGGACGGGTCATGTTTTTTCTCCAGACGTAGGTTTTAATCATATATAGGTATACAGTTTTTAAATAGCCTATTGTACATAGTTCTTCCTATATATATGATAACGAAGATATTGTTACCAGCCAAAATAAAATAATAAATAACCAAGTCACACAAATAATGTTAATGTGAAATTGTATATGTGTTCATACTAATGTAATTACGTCGCTGCCGCACTGAGGACCATCATTTGAATTTATGTGTTCGTCGAAGAGAACTCGACATCTTTTTGTCGAATGATGATTCGGTGTGGCAGCGGTGTACAACTAGGGCAGCTGATTATCAGATGTGGTTAAGAAATCCTGGCGCTTTCGTCATGTATAAATTAAATGGAAAGGCCGGCCAAGCTCCATCAACGATTCCAACCACAATTCGATGTCAATCTCAATCTTTCATGTTTTGCAATTTGAAGAGAAAACGTTTTTTTGACGAAGAGGAAGATGGGGGAAAAAATCTTGCATTCCAGTGTTCACACTTGTCATCTTTTAAATTTTTGTGTCAAATTGTGCGTGGTTTGTAAAGTCACATGCGTGGAATCGGAACCTATACTCGTTATCCATTTCTGTCCGTGTATTTTTTTTTCGTTTCCAAAATGTATCGTTGACCAAAAAATTTAAAAAGAGAGAACCCCCTTTTTGCTCATAGATAGGGCCCAGATAGATGTACTGTTCCATATTTTTATACATGTACAACTATTATTAATCGGTGATTGTACGTGCTGTGTGTGCTTTTTTTAAATCTTCTAAATGTGCAGAGATGTGCGTTTCTTCCATTTTAGCGCATCATTTTTAGGAATTAAATTCGCCGTCCTGACTTATTCCCCGAATTTCTTCCTGAGATACATGTTCCATTTAACTGTCCTGAATTTGGGTGAAATTCGGTTGTTTTTTAATGTACGTAATGTTTTACTGTTTATTATTTATTTATTTTTTGAATCGCAGTTGTATTCTTTGCACAAAAAATATCTGCGCCTATTCATTCCTGTAATTCGGTCGGCGGTGTTTGTTATTTTATTAATCGAACAAATTTCAGCCAACACATTAATCGTTCATGCAATAAGTACAAACAAATTTGGGTTCGTTTTTATTTTAATAATAAAAATATATACCAAATATCTGACTTATTCCACACACACAGACACTGGGCCCTATCAAACTGACTTCGTATGCAGTCTCTAAGTGTTAGGCGAATGGCGGCTAGTACACTAGTGTGTGCGGGAGGTTATCAGAAATGTATCGGTGGGCCAGGTTTACAAATTGGCGATGGATTTTGATTTTTGTCACATTTTTGAATTCGACGATTCGTAATAAGAGTCGTGTGAATTGTCGGACGATTGAACAAGAAATACCTCTCTCTCTCCAACTATTTTTACATAGCACTTTGTGTTGTTGTTGCGTATTGTCGGGCTCACTGCTCCTTTTTCTCTTGCAATTGAGTGTACAGCCAGCCAAAACATAGTGATTGTGTCCACATCGATATTTGTCCATTTGTTAATTGTACTACTTTTTTTAAACTTCCATTTTTTGTGATTAATATATATATATATATATAAAACATAAGCGATACTTCCTAAATACAAAAAAGTTGTTCTGTTATTCTTGTGTCGAATACGTGTGTTTAAAAAGCTTGCTTTAATAATGAAACTTAATTTTTTCATTTCGAATTTCCCAGTCCTAAACAAGGTTAATAGTAAGCTTTTTTTATATAAGAAAATCAATTATTTCACTGCACTCGAACTTAATTAAATTGAGGACAATTGCATTGCGTTTTTCCATTGTATGTGAAGCTGGACAAATTGTTTTCAAGTAATTTCGTTGTTCGTGTAATCCAGAGAGTCCCGTGTAATATTTTTTATTTACGTTTAATGATTTAAAATCTCATTCAATCGTTGAATTTGGAGCATTGAATTGCTCATCAGAGTGGAGGAATATTTTTATATTAGACTGCATGAAATTTCAAATTATTAAACGTAAATAAAAATATTACACGGAATTCTCTGGATTACACGTTTCCCGTGTAATTGTGTATTTACTGTAGACCCATTTAGTTCTAACGATTGTGACACGATTCGGAGTAGGAAAGGTATTTTATTTTTTCACCAATATTTACTATAATATTCATTCTTGTGCGATAGAACCAAGTGCGCTTGACATTGACCTACAGCAAAAACGTTTTTCTATCTATTCATCGAGGAATGGCGTAATTGCTGGTCTCCCCACTGCTGATTAGGGGTTTCTTGTTCTCCGCTCCTCTCCATTTTTAAACCATTTTTTTACTATTATTATTATTTCCTGAGTGCCGGCAATTTTAGATTATCATTTCGGGTATCGATTATGGAGATCAAACGCTCCAAACCATCGCGGTTCATTTTTTTAAAAAAAATCCGATTACCTACTGACCTCGTGTGGATCTTGAAACAATTTGGAATCGCGGGGGGTCAGAAAAAAAATTTAATAGCTTAATTAAAAACCTATTGACCCACTGGTGATGCTCCTAAATGGTAAAACCGGTATTGAAAGGGGGGAGAAAAATAAATGGGGAGTACAGAAATAGTTTGCGGAAGAACTTTTCACCCATTTCTGCGTGGTGAGTGGTTGGTGCGCTCGTTTCATGAAAATCTAAAATCAAAACTGCTTTTTGGTAAAGACTAATTTTTGACATGTTCGAGCGTCTCAAACCAGAATCAATCTTGTTCCGAGCTGTCAACAACGTCGATGCACGCGACAACGTCGAAATTGCAGGATGTCGACGTCGATGTTTGGTTTCAGTGTTTCGTGGTGTTTCTGGATTTACCTGTTGGTGACGTCACAGTATTTCTACTGTGTGGCCATCATGATGCCGCCAGGTAGGTCACATTGATCATCATTTTCGTTGTTCAAAATACCCCGGGTTCTTAAAATATTGCTTCATTCGATGACTGCAGTAATAAAGAAGAACGTGTATCGGGTTTTATTGAACGACTAAAGATGGATTGCTTCAAGAAGTTTGTTACAATAATCCATTTTTCTTTTAAACTTGTTATTAATATTAATTTAATCTCTCTTTTACTTCATCATCGCTTCGATTTACCGTATTTTTCAATCACCAAGATTATTTTTTATTGGTATGATGTTGCTATTCCGAAATTTCTTTTCGTTTTATATTAACAATTGAAATGAGAACATGTTCACTATATATATATATATATACAGCATAGAGAGAAATTACATAAATTCATTGAAGTTGGTAAACTTTTGATATGAAAATTAATACCAAATTATGTAAACTCAAATTGTGTAAAAATATTGTCTTTTAATGGTGACTCGTTTTATTTAAACGCAACCAGTGTTACAACAGTATCCTACACTATAAAACTAAGAATCTGATTTTCCTGTCCGGAGACTAACTCTCGAACGGCTCAATGAAATCGCATAAAATTTAACAGACCCTTAGTAGACCACCACAATTCGCTAGCGACGGAATTTCAGATCTCAATTTTCAATATTACATAATCAAACAATCGTTACCAAATTTTGGATAATCTCCCTTACGCTTCAAACTTAAAAAAATGGCCTCTCCACATCAAAAGCATGACGTCGATTTCACGAGACAACCAAGCAAACCAGATAACAGTTCCAACCAAGTAAACCAGATAACAGTTCCAACCGAGCACACCATATTACAAATTATTACCGAAATAACATTTTCAATATAAAAATAAAATAACAATATTAACAACCATAAAACATAACAATTGTCAACCCAGGTAACATCCAAATCCAATCAAATTTCTAGATTATTACATGTACCATTCCCACGGCTGTTATTTCCCCGGGAAATCGATGTACGTGATCCTGAAGCTGAGTCAACCGTACAACAATCATTGGAAGTTGCCCACTTGGACAGTGGCCCTGTATTCGTGCGACAAGGGCTACGAGCTGATTGGTCAACAGGCCAGGGTGTGTCTCAAGGATGGCACCTGGAGTGACCTGGAACCTTGGTGCGGTAAGGCGCTGGTTACACAACTAGTTTCAGTCTTTCTTAATTCTATAGAAACCCATAAAATAATATTATTTCTTTGGTGTCCTGAATCAGGTCTGAATGTGGCTCCGTACGCCGACGTTGGCTACGAGTCTGAATACGTCACAGAAGCTAAGATGGCGTTCGACGGCTCCTTTACCACGTGTGCCGTTCTCAGCGCCCCCTGGTCGAAAATATATTGGCCTTTGCGTTTCAAACAGGACATTAATGTTGGGTTGGTGCGGGCCACCTTTGAATTACTCGAGTCTGAAGGTAAGGAAAATGTGATTGTGTAAGAAAATAATATTCGCTATAAAATTATTGCCCTGAATTTATCTTTGCTCAATTTCATTATTATTATTCAATAGTTAGGCACACTTTTAGCTGTAGCAAATAAACACTTTCTATGTCTATTTCTATTTCTATGTAACCTTATCATTTTGATACGCTTTTTTAATGTTAAATTTTGAAATGAATGTGAAATTAGATGGCGACATGTTTCGTCCCGGTTTCACGTTCGAGGTGGCCCAAAGCAGTTTCATGGTTTTCACCGACGTCTCTTATCGAGAGGCGGAAACGGAAGGTAAAAAAATTGAATCTAAAAAAAATTCCGCTCTACTTGAAGACTCACCCGCGACAATCCGCTTAAGAAAATATTTTTTAATCGTTTCAGGTAAACGTTACGGAGTGTTCGAAGGCTACCACAAATTCCCGGACACTCGAATAAAGAGCATCACCATGACGTTGCAGGCGGACGACTACGATCCGGCCCCGACCTTCCAGCTATTTGAACTCTCCATATTTGCCATCAACAGTAACTATCGTCCATCTACTTTATTTTATAGGATATTGTTTATTTTGAGTTTGTAGTCGCCCATCTAGCGATAGAACGAGGCTTCCTCTGTAGCGTTTCTTGTTTCCGTTCGCCTCAGTTCCGTCCACTGACCTGTGCCAGAAGTCGGGTCAGGATAACGCCATCCTGGGCATCTGGGGTGACAAGTGCCTGAGCATATTCACCCTGGACGAGCCCATGCTGTGGCAGGACGCGTCCTGGCGTTGCCACAACACGGGCGGCGACCTGGCCACCTTCTCCGACGCCGAGACCATCGCCTACCTGGAGGGTGTCCTGCAGGGCACCTACTCGGACGACGCCTACGCCAAAGTCGAGCTGTGGGTCGGAAAAGCAGGTACTGCAGATCTACATTTCTGCTTACACATTTATTCATAGATAGTCTCACTTCCGGTCCAAGAGCGGCACGCCTCTGACTACCATCGTGGGCCACATGAAAAATTTAAATCATCGCTACCTGTGGTGTCCACCCGGATGGCTATTTGAGCTTCTACTCTCTAATGTTTATTGCTTGTTTATCCTTGTTTTTGAATCATAATAAGATCAATCAATTTTTTCTTCTTCAAAGCTGACGATCCAGGTTACGACACCTCCTATTGTCGCATTGTGGTTATCGGCAAGAAGAAGTCATACTACACCCTCGACAATTGTGGAACTCCTCATGGCTGGATTTGCGAGCACAGTGAGTTTATACGGAAATGTTTTAGCAGTTCCTTTTCTACTGTTGCACACATTTAATATGAGCAATTTAAGAAAAATGGCAGAATGGGCCATGATGACTTAAGATGCCTATGTGATGTCATTATGAAAGTACACCTTTAAAAAGTTGTTGCACACCTTTTTTGGTCTGCTCTTCTCTGCTGTGAAATTATTTTTTTAATTAAGATAGCGAACTGTTCGATATTGAACACGGGAATTCGATTGTTTTGTATTTTTCAGATTTCTATTCATGTGGTAGTCCCGATCAGAACGAGTACAGCCTCATAAGTTATGGTCGTCACGGTGGCAAACAGCGCGAGATGCCCGAATACTTTACCGTCGGTAGTGCTGTCCAGTATTCGTGTCCTGAGGGCTATCAGATGGACGGACCCGAGCAGCGCACCTGTCTGGCCAACGGTTTCTGGAGCGAGGGGAAACCGCCATCTTGCAAACGTAAGTGGACACTCGTTGGACCACCATGAGTAAAGACACCTTGACTAGGAGCTTTCATCAACTACCTGATGCTTACATGTATATGCTTTGTTTTAATCATTATTACAGTTGCAAATTCATTTTTAGTGTTATCGGTTTCGAGCAAAGGATATCTTCTAAAATTGTTCATTCTTTTCCAGGTTACAAATAAATAAACTACAAATGGATGCAGAAAAGAAACTCTCAGCCCTGCGTTCCGAATTGTGGAATCTGTATTTCATTTCTATTTATTTAACATCCCCATCTAATTTATTGTGTTAAAGATCCATATTTCTCTGTATTGTGGTGTTTTTCTTAGTGTGTCCATCGCTTAGTTTTGTGAATATTTCAATTATGACATTAAAGACATATTTATTTAAACTTCGTGATCGAAGGCGTTTATTTTGTCGTTCTCGAAGATTCGTATATTCCAAAACATTCGAGACGTTGATTGCGATCCGCAACTGAATAAGGACAGTAGATGTCGATTTTGTTTACGTGTGAATTGCAATTGCATTCTCCAAATTTGGTAAAAATGTTAAAATTAATTCGAAAATAGATTCAATAGATTGAAATATGTTGTAGCAACTGAACTCTTTTAAATTAACGAATATACAAATAAATAAATAATGAAATATTTTCTTTATGAATAATTTATTTTTATTTCTAGGTTATTTTTATATATTTAACCTTTTAACCATGAAGGCCGTGTTAACACGTCAAAGCGATTCTGCATAAGACGTGTTAACGCGTTTTCACCTTTCAAAGAAATCGTGGCAAAAATCTACCAATCACAGATAAATAAAAGCACGTGTTTGGATAGATCAGATATCGATAAATATCGATAGATCCGATAGCCGCACGCATTTGTAGTATCGCTGTACCGGTAGCGCCATCTAGCTGCAGCTGCCGGAAAGCGCATTTTTGCGCAGTTTTCGTAATGTTTTTACTGTGGTTGTGGTCGCGCTCATGAAGTCAATTGTATAGGCAACAGTATGCGATCCAGCAGCTGCCGGATCGTATAAATAATGCCGGAATAAGTGCTGGATAGTGACGGAATAAGTGCTGGATAGTGACGGAATGATGAATGACGGATAATGATGGATACATGTTTCATTCATATTGTGTGCGCCCAGTCGTAGTATCATTGCACTATTCACCTCTTGATCATCCAGCATGGCCAAATTTCGGCATCCAGGGGGTTCTGTGGCCCAGAACCAGCGCACCACGGATAATTACAGTGCTGGGCCAGACCCCCTGGATATTGTGGATAAAGTGTTTGAGTGGGAAAGCAGTGCGTCGGAAATGAACCGGAAAGCAGGTAGGCTGCAACCAAAGCTGGTCACAGTTCCAGACCCAATGTCACATTGCTGGATGGGGGCCGGAGCCGTGACTTCGGCATGCTGTGCCGGAAGAAGGGGGTCTCTATCAGGAAGCTGCTGGACCAGCTTCTGGACGACCACCTCCTTCCAGCACTGCATGCTGGCGTCGCAATTGATGCGCCCATCCTGCATTAACGTCGGATTGGTGCTGGAGCTTCGCCTCTTACAAATCGTAAAACCCTTATACTGTATGTATAAGATACCGTATGTAAATGTAATTGAATATGATCTCGTAACAATTTCTGAAATCGGAAACACTTTTGAGTTTATTGTGTAAAGGTCACTGGTAAGAGTACAGGTATACTATTTTATGAGACAGCTGCTTTGACCAGCGAATATCGCAAACAAAACCTACCGATTGGATCAGTTATAAAGTCTGGTGCGATGGCACAAAAGAACACGACTAATCGAGCGTCGTAACCAACCAGGTATCTTGACTTTGGTCTCTCCGACATCAAAGAGTGGACCATTGCATCTGCCACGTTGGAAGGATCATTCAGAAAGGCGAATGGGAACATCTTCATAGCGTGAACCAAAGCATGCTTCGCTATATTTATGAATAACAGAAAAAAAAACAATTGTTAATTCTCTTTGAAACACGCCATTCCATTAATTTGATAGTGCGATTAGATGTTTATTACAATAAAACGAAAAACTTCAAATCAATCGAGACTGAAACGTCATGTGACCAGAAAAACAGAAAAACATCAATAACCATTTATAATCCAAGACATTTTTCTGAATTGTGTGAAACGATGTTGGGGCATTAATAAATTTAACATAATTGGGCAATATGCTAAATTTGAATCAGGATTTCAGAATTATTAAATTGTCAATTGATACTTTTTTATATTTGAATTGTGCGAACCGCTAAGAATTTAATAAATTAAATCTCTATTTTCATTGCGTAGATGTTGCTGTATCAAAAATTGCGCCTATCAAAACTTTAAAATGTATAAGAATTTAAAATTAAAACAGTTAGTTCCAGAAATATTATTTAATTGTGGAAAGATTGGGCTATATCTGGTTGTTGTACGAAAGGAATGTAATACTTAAATCTCGAATTGCCGATCCAGCTCATTAATATGCATGATTTTAGCGAGAAAGGTTTGAAGTTGTTGTCTGTGGCAGATGACGTACCATTACGTTTTTAAAGCTAGTCCGATACCTTATCTTTCAGGTGATACTACAGAAAAGTTAATGACTTGTTAGAACAAATTTGGCACAACTTCAGAATGCCTCAATTGTTAGTGCGAAGTTCATACTGTATTTAGTAATTTTGATATGATTTGAACTTTTTCGTCGAGTGGCATAATTTTTGTCATTGAATTTTTATCTTATTCGTAGTTTAACACGATTGCTTACTGGCTTTGAAGAAATCCTCCCCGTACTCTTTTTTGGTTTCGTCTGATAAACTCTGCCACTTCTTGTCCATTCCGGCGAAAGTCGGGCCTGTGGCGGCGAATTGGGTGGTGCTGTGATATCCTGGCTCGATGATGGACGAATGCACGCCGAAAGTTTTCATTGACCGCCTCGGATAGGAAAACAATGGATTACAATTACAAATTTTACCAGCAAGCAGCCCCCAAGAGAGGGGCCTATGGCGGGGGTCGAACGACCAGTTGGGGACAGAAATGGATTTATTTTAAAAGGCTATGGATTTGAGGCTCTGTCAGGTCATTCTACACACTCTAGGGAATAAATCTCTAGGGGATAAATCGATTATATCGCAGGTACACCCCCCGCGAAGCACAATTAAGCAATTAAATGCAAGAGATTCGTTTTTGAATTCAGTTTTTGAAACCAATTTTTTTGCCAAATTTATTTTCCTTTTCTTTGGCTAAGGATAAAATATCAACAAAAAAGTATCTTCAGTTCCGCATCTGGAAAATGGATCCGAACTTTGGTCTGTGAAATTTAATAAAAATTACCTAAGGCCATCGCAATATGGCTCCAACGCGAATTTGGTGCTGGTGTAGGGCACCATAGAAATGGAGCACCTGCCAAATATGCTGACGACGGTGGTGATTCGTCCTCGCTCCTTCTTGACGAGGTCCTGGAACGTCTGCGTGATGGTCACTGGCCCGAAGAAGTTCACCTCCATCACCGATCGGTAGTCCTCGATGGTGGAGAAATCGAAGATCACATCGCCCATGACGCCGGCATTGTTCACCAAACCCCACAGACCTAAATAAAATATGCAGAATCCATCATCATCTACATTAAAAAACTTATGAGACTAAAGACACATGGATGATTTATTAGTTTCGAAATATTCTCCTTGTTCGCTTCTGCCTGATGCCGTTCATGGTTTCCCTACCTTTTCCAGGTGGTAGCTTTTGATCGACAAACTGGCGCGCCTTGACGATGGAATCCTTATCGGTGACGTCCAGGTGCAAGGTCGTCAGGCGCTTTGACGCTTTCTTGCACAGGTCATCCTCACCGGCCGCTGAATAGCAAGCAGCAAACACGTTGAATCCGAGCGCGTCCAACTTGAGGGCCAACGCGTGGCCGAATCCAGTGTCCGTTCCGGTGATGAACACGTACTTGGAGTCCACATTGATTAGTGCGCTATTGGAACGACACCGTGACAATTACACCAACGATATTATTCCCAAAGATGTCTTCATATCAGAATTTGTATTTTTAATACCTTCGATACCACCTGTCCCAGTAGTACCACGCAGTAAATGCAATGGCGAACAGAATCAGCCCAAATAAAAACATGATGAGTGCGCAAGTTTGAATCTATTCGCCGCTTCAGTGTCGAACTGACGACTAGTCAAATGGTCAACCGTCAATGTGAAATAAAATATATTGACCTCAGAACATTGGACTTAAAATAATCGTCTGCGTGCGATATCTGATATGATCACTACGAAAATATAAAGTGAACGCATTTGATTGAACGAAAGGTCGTTTTCCTCAAGGCAGCTGGCGGACATCCAAACTACATGTTAGTGTCGGTGATTTCTGATTTGCTGGGTGCGTGCTTATCGATTGGTTATCGTGTGATAATAGCAGTTCAAACATGTTTTTTAATGTCTATCAGATTAAATTTTTAAGATAAAGGGTGTAGACAAATGTGGCCCAGGTGGGCAAATGTCTAATTGTTATTCGCATGTTGATAACTGTTTGATTAATAAATTCGATCGATAATGAAATTTCTGTCGCGGCAAACTCTTGTGTGGAATTTACGTGTGGTACTTGTGTACTAGTCATTTGCAATTAATTTTGAGTCAAAAATTTAAATATTGGGAGGGTATCTTTTTATTGTCTTTGTCTGTTATGACAAAGCCTGATACCATTACTCAAGCTTAACAATATTTTGTGATTCGCCACTAGATCTAGTGGCGAATTTTCAATGCAACAAAGATCGGAAAAAACAGGGCGTCTCGAAATATTGACAACATATTTCGCCAATGATGACAATGCTACCAAGTTGGCACATTCTCACAAATCTATTCTCTCAGAAACATTTATTAACGAAAATAATGTTTCATATTTTTATCAAATATTTGGGTAGTCAATAAGTGTTTTTTTATCCAGTTGATCGCCAAGTAATCCAAAGAACTTCTCGAAATGACTTGGAATTAGCAAAATCATTTTATATTTCTAAGAAAACGTCCGCCCATGCAAAGTTTGAACCCATGACCAATGACCTTTACCAATTTATTTTATTATGTTGTGTGCTTGGTTGGAACTGTTATCTGGTTTATTTGGTTGTCTCGTGAAATCGGCAACGTCATGCTTTTGATGTGGAGACGCCATGTTTTAAGTTTGAAGCGAAAGGGAGATTATCCAAAATTTGGTAACGATTGTTTTATTATGTTTTATTGAAAATCGAGATCCGTCGCTCCGTCGCTAGCGAATTATGATGGTGTACTAAATGTATGTTGATTTTTTTGAAATTTCATTGATCCGTTCGAGAGATAGTCTCC